>OY755212.1:33382493-33510778 GCA_963576765.1 Draba incana | reverse complement strand
TAAGTTAAAAAATCCTAGGTGTCATGTTAAGAGTGTTTTAAAAGTTAATTAGCATTCTATTAAAAAGATTAAGAAAGAAAAAATTTCCTAAAACTTATGAACAATCCTAAAATTTCACATAGATTTTCCTACAACATTCTGAAATATATAGTTTCCTAAACTATAAACATTTATGACGAAAATTGATTTTGTACAATTATAACATCTTAAAGATTTTTAATATACACATTCTAATTATCATAAAATTTATTACCAACTTTCCTATTAATTCTAAGGACATTATAATTTTTTTTATTTGTATATCAAAGATAAATAAATAATGATTTGCAAGTTTTTATTTGTTTGACTTTGGTACTATTACAGTTTTTTAATTGCAAAAATAAAGATAAAAATATCGGTTTTGTAAATCAAATTTAAATTTTGATTACTTATTCATATTTTTGTCAAAATATATGTAAATGTTATTAACTTATATAAATATTTTGAACATTACATACAAATCAAAATATCAAATTTATTTCCATAAATAAACTAAATAAATCGTATATAATATTTCTGGTCTCCAAGGGAAGTAGGTCGGGAGGACGAAGAAGATCCACTGTTGCTGCCTGCAGGGGCGGATCTAGGACCTAAATTTGGTGGGGGCACTATATTTTAAATAAACATGATAAAAAATAAATATAAAATGTTATAATAATATTGTTTTCTTTCATCAAAAAATATAGAAATGATTGTGTTATATTTTATATATTCTAATAATACGTTTGAATTTTATTGAAAATCATTGTAAAACTTCCTTTTTTTTTGTCACATTGTAAAATTTCTTGTTTTCTTAAATTTTATTCTATAGATATTTAGTCTTGAAAGAAAATTATGATATAGAAAAACATAAATTGTGGCTTAAAAAAATCAGAGATCTACTTTAATTATAAAAGGAAGAGGATTATTTTGGAAAGATGTAAAGATTTAGTAAATGGAAAAGCAGTTGAAAAATAAAGTTTACTAGATACATACACAATTGCAAATAAAGAAGCTAATTAAGAAAATAGAAACATGACTCGATTAATTAATGCAAAATTTATGATAGGCTAAAAGTAAAAAATATGTAAATAGTGGGTGCATTATGGGATTTGGACGTGGAATTGGTGGGGGCACTAGAGCAATTTAATCACTAAATTACCAATCTCTTCACGTAATTACATATATAAAAAAAAATTGTTGAAATTTAACGGGGGCACGTGCCCCCCCTTCCACCATGTTGGAACCGCCCCTGGCTGCCTGGTGTAGAAACCGGCGACAGCTGACGGTTCACCGCAAAGTAAAGATCCAATGCAGGCAATGTAGTTGTAAGTTTTTGTCCTTGCTCCTCGTTAAAACCGAACCCTAACTCAATAGATCCTTTGAGCTCACTCAAGTCCTCGTCCGTTAAGTCATCTCCTCCTTCGTTTATTTGATGGAGCATATGGCGACGCTTACGCTCCCACACGATGTCTCTTCGTGTTTCCAACATGGAAAGTTGCTTTGAGAGACGTTTCTTGGTCTTAATCCTAGGTGGTTCTAATGCCATCTTTTGAAGCTCATTGGAGCTGGTGGTTAACGATTGGTTTAGTCAATTGAGTGGTCAATTACGGTTAGTATCTGGTTTACTAAACTAAGCATATTCCCCAGAAGATGTAGATACACAAAGTACGTTTCGCAGCTCCGTAACAAGAGGAACATAACAGAGTCAAAAGCAGTTGTAACTTGTTGTAGATTTCTCTAGATATTAGCTAAGTCTTTTGCTATATATGTATGCATTTCGGATCTTAATCAATACACAGAAATATTCAGACTCTCTTTCTCTTTATGGTATCAGAGCCTGAAACATTGAAATCAAAAATCTAAATTTTCTTTTCTTTGACTCTCGATCCTTTGAAACCCGATCATGGCAGCACCTCAGACACAGACTGCTACCGATGCTACACTGAACCCGACTGAAGTGAGAAGAACCATCTCACCGTATGATCTGACTTCCGCTGACAATCCCGGTGCCGTCATCTCACATCCTCTCTTGAGAGGAACCAACTACGATGAATGGGCTTGCGGAATGAAGACGGCACTGACTTCACGCAAGAAGTTTGGTTTCCTCGATGGATCCATTCCAAAACCAGCGGAAGATTCTCCTGACCTAGATGATTGGTGGACGATTCAGGCACTTCTCGTGTCATGGATCAAAATGACGATTGACCCGACGCTTCGTTCTACAATCTCTCACAGAGATGTGGCGCAGGATCTGTGGGAGCACTTGAAGAAACGATTCTCCGTCATGAACGGAGCTCGAATTCAGCAACTCAAAGCTGAACTTGCTTGCTGCAAACAAAGAGGACTCGCAATTGAAGCCTACTACGGCAAGTTGACTCGAATCTGGGATAGTCTTGCAAGTCATCGTCCTCTGCGAACTTGCAAGTGTGGAAAATGTGTTTGTGATCTTGGCACTGTTCAAGAAGCAGACCGTGAAGAAGACAAAGTCCATCAATTTTTGTTTGGACTTGATGACCAATATCGTACAGTTCGGTCGAGTTTGGTCTCACGTGTTCCTGTCCAGCCTTTAGAAGAAGTTTACAATATTGTAAGGCAAGAAGAGGACTTACGTTCACATGGAGAAGAAAGACCAGAAGTGACCGCGTTCGCCGTGCAAGCAAAAACAAGATACCGTAACGATGAGAAGGACAAAGGTATCTTGTGTAAGCATTGCAATCGTAGTGGTCATGCTTCCGATCACTGTTACGCTGTCATTGGGTATCCGGAGTGGTGGGGTGATCGCCCCAAGAGCAGAACACTCAATGGAAGAGGTCGTGGAGGAAACTCAGGTGCTAGCTCAAGTGGAGGACGAGGACGTGGACAAATGACTTATGCCAATCGGGTCTATGTTCCAAATATGGAAAACCAGTCCACTGAGCAAGCACACTATGTGCTAACAGACCAAGATCGTGATGGTGTGAATGGATTGACGGAGCAGCAATGGCGTTCCATTAAGAGCATTCTTAATGCTGGAAAAGACGGGTCAACAACCGAAAAATTGTCTGGTAAGAGTACTTTCCCCTCTTGGATTATGGATACGGGGGCTTCTCATCATTTAACAGGGAGATTTGATGCATTATCAAATGTTAGAGATATGGCACCTGTGTTGATAATTATGGCTGATGGTAGAGAACAAGTTTCTTGTCAAGAGGGATCAATACGGCTCGGTCCGGCTCTGATTATGAAATCTGTTTACTATGTTGAAGATTTTAAATCAGAACTGATTTCGGTTGCACAATTAATGGATGAGAATAGATGCATCGTTCAGCTAGCTGATCAATTCCTTGTTGTTCAGGACCGCATTTCGAGGATGGTGATTGGAGCGGGTGAAAGAGTGGGTGGAACGTTTCACTTTCGTAGCATGGAGACTGCAGCATCAGTCACAACTAAGGAGGATACGACGTTTGAGCTGTGGCACAATCGGATGGGTCATCCGTCTGCGAAAGTTGTTGGCTTGCTTCCGTTTGTTTATGTTTCTGTTGCTTCCGCAAATCTCAATAAAGCGTGTGATATTTGTCTCCGCGCAAAACAAACAAGAGATTGTTTTCCGATTAGTATGAATAAAACTTCAAAGATTTTTGAACTTATTCATGTTGATATTTGGGGTCCGTATCGAACGCCTTCACACTGTGGAGCACGTTATTTTTTGACAATAGTGGATGATTATTCAAGAGGTGTGTGGCTGTACTTGTTAAACGATAAAAGTGAGGCTTCAATTCACTTGCAAAACTTCTTCGCATTGACAGAAAGGCAATTCAATGAACAAGTGAAAGCTATAAGAAGCGATAACGGTTCGGAATTCCTGTCTTTGACTACATTCTTTCAAAAACATGGAGTTCTTCACGAAACATCATGTGTTGGCACTCCACAACAGAATGGGAGGGTAGAGCGAAAGCATCGGCACATCCTCAACGTTGCAAGAGCTCTGCGATTTCAAGCAAATCTTCCTATCGAATTTTGGGGAGAATGTGTTTTGACAGCATGCTATTTGATAAACAGAACACCAAGCTCTGTGTTGCAGAATTCCACACCTTATGAACGTCTTTACGGCAAAGCTCCGTCGTATGATAACCTCAGAGTCTTCGGTAGTTTATGTTATGCACATAATCAGTTGCGCGGTGGAGATAAATTCGCTTCGAGAAGTCGAAGATGTGTATTTGTGGGATATCCCTATGGGAAGAAGGGTTGGCGTTTATTTGACATCGAAAAGACTGAGTTCTTTGTTTCTCGTGATGTGGTTTTCTCAGAATCAAAATTTCCATATTCCCCTGAGACTTCTCTGGTGTCTCTTGACGATGAAGAAGAAGGCCAAGCATTATGGGCTCCAATTTCAGAAGGCATTGTTGTTGATGAAATAACAAACCAACGTGTTGGGCCTCTAATACAAGCAAGCCCAATACAAGAAGTTGAATCAAGTCAACCAATTCAGCCCATTTTCTCATCGATATCTTCTTCTTCCACAACGCCGATTTCACAAATTCATCCGACAGAGCCAACTCCGCCACCTTCACCGACTCAGGCTCACGAGACTGTTGTTGTTGATGTTCCAGAGGAACATATGGGTCGTGGACATCGATCAAAGAAACCTCCGGTAACTCTCAAAAACTATGTCGTCAATTTAGTTAATTTGAAATCTGCCGAACCCAAGGTGATTTATCCAGTTTCAAATACTGATGATGTCCGTCGATTCTCTGAGAGACATATTGCTTATGTCACTGCAATTATCACGACGACAGGACCAAAATCTTTTCGAGAAGCAATGAAAGATAAACGGTGGCGCGATTCTGTGGGAAAAGAAATTGTAGCGTTGGAAGACAATGAAACTTGGGAGCTTGTGGACTTACCTCCAGGAAAACGAGCAATCGGAAGTCAATGGGTATTTAAAGTGAAGTTTCAATCGGATGGTTCTGTAGAAAGATTCAAGTCGCGATTGGTAGCTCTCGGAAACAAACAAATCGAAGGAGTAGATTATGGAGAGACCTTTGCTCCAGTTGCAAAGATGGGTACGGTACGTTTGTTTCTTGATGTAGCTGTTAAAAGAAATTGGGATGTACATCAGATGGATGTACATAATGCATTTTTACATGGCGATTTAGACGAGGAGGTTTACATGAAGTTACCTCCAGGATTTCATTCTGAGCAGAAGAACAAAGTTTGTAAGTTGAAAAAGTCTATCTACGGACTACGACAAGCACCCCGCTGCTGGTTTGCCAAACTCTCAAAGGCTTTGATTTCTTATGGATTTGAGCAATCTTTATCAGATTACTCATTGTTTACTATGGATAAAGATGGTGTTCAACTAAACATTTTGATCTATGTAGACGACTTGATAATTACTGGAAACTGCCCAGAGTCTACACAAGCTTTTAAAGATTATTTGTCGTCCTGTTTTCACATGAAAGACTTGGGACCCTTGAAGTATTTTTTGGGGATTGAGGTTTGCGCGAAACAAGTCAGGCTTCTATCTTTGTCAACGCAAGTATGCATTAGACATAATCAATGAGATGGCAATGTCGACGGCTAAATGTGCAAGTTTTCCGTTGGAGCAAAATCAGAAGTTAGCTCTTTCTACCTCTGCTTTGCTTATTGATCCAACCAGGTATAGACGCTTACTTGGAAGGCTCATTTACTTGGTGGTAACAAGGCCTGATATTGCTTTTTCAGTCCATGTTCTTTCTCAATTTATGAAAGCACCAAGAGAAGATCATTGGCTTGCAGCAACTCGGGTTGTACGGTATCTAAAATCTGATCCAGGTCAAGGAGTATTACTTCGATCAGATGATAACTTCCAGATTACGGGATGGTGTGACTCTGATTGGGCAAGTTGTCCACTGACACGCCGTTCCGTAACCGGTTATTTTGTTCAGCTTGGAGAGTCGCCGGTAGCTTGGAAAACAAAGAAACAACCAACTGTAAGTCGTTCTTCAGCTGAAGCGGAATACCGTTCCATTGCCTTTCTCACACAAGAATTGATTTGGACGAAAAGAATGTTAGCTACTCTTGGAGTTAGACATGATCAGCCAATGGTGGTCTATTGTGACAGCAAATCAGCTATTTACATAGCCACAAACCCAGTTTTCCATGAAAGAACGAAGCATATAGAGCTCGACTGCCATTTTGTGCGCGATGAGGTACTTACTCGAAACATTTTATTGAAACATGTTGGTACAAAGTCACAACTGGCAGACATCTTTACAAAAGCAATTGGTCGTGATGGTTTTGACACTTTCCGAATCAAGTTAGGCATAAAAAAACTTGTATGCTCCAACTTGAGGGGGGTATTGGAGCTGGTGGTTAACGATTGGTTTAGTCAATTGAGTGGTCAATTACGGTTAGTATCTGGTTTACTAAACTAAGCATATTCCCAAGAAGATGTAGATACACAAAGTACGTTTCGCAGCTCCGTAACAAGAGGAACATAACAGAGTCAAAAGCAGTTGTAACTTGTTGTAGATTTCTCTAGATATTAGCTAAGTCTTTTGCTATATATGTATGCATTTCGGATCTTAATCAATACACAGAAATATTCAGACTCTCTTTCTCTTTAAGAAGCTTCTTGATAGATCCATCAAGATCTTGGTTAACGATTGGTTTAGTCAATACACTCAATGCTTCACCAACTCTCACCATTTTTCTTTGTTATTAATGTTAGAAATAGAAGACACGTTTATGTTTTTATGATAAAGAGAAGTTGTTCATTAAGGGTTTGTGCCTTCTTGTACAAGTTAGGTCGTCGTGCTTAGTACCTTTTTGTACAAGCTAGCTCGTGTATGCAATAATTAATGAAAAAAAAAAGAAGTTGAATCAATCTCTCTTATGTTTTCTTGTGGTGCAAGACCGGGCAAAGATTAAAGTGCGGCCTGCACAAGAATTGAATGTAGGATGATGAAGGAGGATTTTGTGAAAATCTCAAAGTTCTCTACCTCGAAACTATGCTTCTTCGAAGAGAATAAAGGGAGGAGAAGTTTTTTCTGTTTGGTTTATTTTATGTATGTACAGAAGAGAATATAAGGTTTCTGGTGAACATTAATGGTAGAATATTAGAAACACAGGTGAAAAGGGATGGTTTTGCAGTTTCGACCACACATAATGTATTGTTTGAAAGTAGGGTTTTAGAATTTTCTTTTGCCGTTTTTAATGGGCTTTCGCTCTGTTAACTGCCTATGGAGATTCTGAAACTGTTTTACTACTTGAGAGAATCCAAAAACAAACCCATATGGTTTCTGTTGTAATAACCAACTCTTTCTTCATTTAGGTTTGCTGTTAATTTTGACATGAAAATAACAGTTTTTGCCAAAAATATTTGTCCTTTATTTGTGTTAAGAAAAAGAATTACGCAATTAAAAAAAAATTTGTTAGGAAAAGTAACGATGCAACCCAAATTCTAATATAAAATAAAGCATATGATGGGAAACCATTGTGATCATCGCGTTACATTGAAAAGAAAAAAAAAAATTATCATCAATGGCTCTCAACATAATTATGGAAGTTGAGGAGAAATTGTAATATTAAGAACGAAGCTTCATTTTGATGTTTTCTATGCTAGCATGAAAGCCACTACATGAATCTTTCTCAAAGAGGTAATTCCATGAAGACCAAATGCAATTAAATTACATATGCAGAGATATTTGGTTTAAGATAGAGGTCCCAACTTCCGATGAGTCTTTTATATATTTGGGATTGTTTGTTTGGTGAAAGAGTCAAGTACGTAAGTGAAAGTTGGATCATTTTCTTTTATAACTTGTACAAATTGTTAGCGATTTTAAATTTTTGAATTTTTTTTTGTGAACTGTTCGTTAAATCCTTTTACTAAGTTTAAGATTTCTTAGTTGGATGAAATACATGACTTTCCAAATGCAAACGGCGTGGGATACAAGTCTCATGATGATGGATAAGGGAGCTCAAACTGAACTTTTAGTTAATTCCCCGTTGATGGCTGAAGCTTTCGCGATTCGCCTCGCATTGACAAAAGCTCGTTATGGAGGATGCTCGAAAATTTTTGGACTTGCAGGTGATGGTAGGAGCTCTTACATCAACAAATCAATCAAGGAAATATTTGGAGTCTTACAGGATATCAAAGCAGGTGGCGATTCGATATCGACTCATCTAGAAAATATTATATAGATAAGATATCTAAAAGACACTTGTGGTAAAAAAATAGTTGTGGTAAGCCATTGTAATTATAGTAATTAACATTTCCTTCATTTCAGGTTTGACACCATACAAATCGTGTGGTTGTAATTAAAAGTTAAAACTCAATCACACCTTTGCAATTTTGTCGCCGCAAATACCAAGTCTCAACCTTCAGCTCCTCTCTCATGTCCGATACAAACTGAAGAAATATTTTCTTCTAGCTAGAAACTAAGGTAATTATAATATTAAAAATTTAACCAATAAAATAAAAGATACAAAAATCATCTCCACTTAATAGCAAAATCTTTCGAGTTTCTCCTATATAAAGACCACATCCACCTTTGGAAAAACACAATTTTTCCTTTTCTTTTCAAAAAAATGGACTCTTCATTATTTGTATCAAAGCGCCTCGTCTTTTTTTTTTAATTATACACAGTTTCCCCAAAGGCTTTCTAGGCCCAAGAGACTAATCTGTGTCGCCGGCGATGCCCAAATTTTAATCCCCCGGTGGCCAAGAATCGAACCCGGGACCTTATTGACCCCTCGTCTTGACCCCTATCTTGGCCGTGGTGGCCACAAAACTTCTCCTTACACATAGTGTTTCGTCTTTGAACATGACTAATGCATATCTGCACCACAAATGCTACATCATTCAGGGAAATACAAAGTGGGAAGTGTGTACGAGAAAGAGCTCACTAGTATCACTCACAATATCTCTTCGATTAGTGGTCTTGGCAGAGGTTTCAAAATGATTGCCCGTAGTGTGGCTAATAATATCATCTCGGTCATGCTCCAGTGTCGGGGCGACTCTTACGGCCCCAAATGCCGTTCTTGCTATGCCACCGCTCTTTCTGGGGTAACTTCATTTCAACTTTTTTTATTATTAAATTTCACATGTATAAAATCCACTAACACGCACAAAAAAAAATTATTGGTTACAAATTTATCCATAAACATACCATAGACAAAAAAAAAACTATTAATATATGTGAATGATTATGCACAACATGGTTCTTAATTGTGGCATTGGCATCGAAAATGTATACGACAGCTTCGTAGGAAATGTCCAAACTACAAGGGGGGAATAATATGGTATGACCAATGTCTTCTCGAGTTTTCAGGGATCGATACTGTGTTTGATAAAAACGATTACGACAGCAAATTTTGCATGTCTAACCCAAAGAACGTGAGCGGCAATGTGAGCGATAAAAATTCGTTCTTCGAGAAGGCGATGATTTTATTTTCTAATCTGACAAGTATAGCAATAGAAAAGGACTATGGCGACGCGACAGCACTCTATGCGGCGGGGGAGAGGAGGATTGGGACGAATAAGTTGTATGGAATGGTGCAGTGTACGGGAGACCAAGGTAAAAAAGGTTGTCGGGAGTGTATTTCTTATCATCTGGTGCATTTTCAAGATTGCTTATACGGTAAACGAGGAGCGAGAGTTTTGAGTAGGAGCTGCAACTTTAGGTTTGAGTTATACCCTTTTGTTCCTAATTCTTTGAAGATGTAAAAACAATTTTATTTATATTCATATACATGGATTTATTATTTTATTTATAAAAGTCATAGTTTAAATTAGCCATGCACATACATGAAGCATTTGAACAACTGTCCTCAAGACAACTTAGTATTACATCTGTCTAGATGTTCCCAAACTAGCATATTAACTGTATTGCTAGTGTCATTATTTCAAATAGCTGCAAAATTTCAAAATATACAGTGGAATCAGAAGACCATAAGTTGACAAAAGCATTGTAGATACTTAAGCTGATGTGAATTTTAAAATTTTATCCATCAAGAAGCATTCTTTTAGTTGTTTGCCTATGAAGACATTGTGCATTTTTTAGAATCATCAATAACTCACGCTTATCATGACTTTGCATGAGTTCTACCATCACTTGACTGTCCGTTGGTTTGTTTTCATATTTTCTAACCTTTTGCATCAAGTTTTGCGATCTAAGGCTACAAATCCCTCTTTTAGCTTATAAATAATACAAAAGTAGTCAAGATACTAAAAAATAAAAGTATATCATTGAATATATAAGTTTGAAACAAACCAATGAGACTGTTTTTTCTATATGTGAAAATAATTTATGTCAACTATACAAAAAAGCCAAAAGAGATTATGTATCCAACAAAAATTAATTCGTTCAGTTTCAAACTTCCAACTAACATGTAATTTTCAACAGTAATTTTCCATCTTCCCGAGTCTCTTGTAATCCTAATCCTAATTTGTAGCCGCCATACAATCTATAGATATATCATATATATACAAACTTACTCTAAACTTAAAAAAAAATACAAAAATAGTTTTCTTTAGTGTAACGAGTTATCTGACCAATTAAATTAAAGGGAAGATTGGTTTAATATTCCAAAAATTTTGTAAAATTTGAAAATTAACCCTTGTTTAAAAAAGTTTGAAAACTAACATTTTTGTTTCTAAAAAAAGAATATATATTCTGATAATTCAAACTTTTTTTAATATCATTTTCGAAATTAATTTGATCTAGATATTTAGAATATATTATGGAAACAATAAATTTGATTTAGATATTTAGCATTTCCTTGGGCTATTTAACGATCTCAATTTTTTTCTCCCGAAGTAAGCAAGACTCTGGTTTTGAATTTGATACCTATTCGTGTATATGTATAAAGAGTTTGGTGTATATATATAAAGAGTTTGGTCCTTGTACCATTTATGGCTCACTATTATATGAAAGAACAATTCTTGGGTTCACCCCTAGGGGTGAACCTTTCTCATTCACCCCTAGGGGTGAACCTTTCTCATTCACCCCTTTTTATTAACCAATCAAAATCATCCATATAATCTAATTTAATTATTTAATTAAATCATTAAAAGAAATCAAAAATGAATTTTAATGTGGGACTAGAATTTGATTTTGTTTCCATAAAAACAAAGAATCATTATTCAGCTTAGAAAAATAAGTTTAATAAATCAAAAGTCTAACCCAAAATTTTTTGTGAGTGCATACGAAAGTTTTATCATTTAAAATCATTAGCTTTAAACCAATTGAAACATAAATCAACAAAGATTTATAAGTTAACCCAAAAAAATTCTAAACCCCAAACTCAAACCCTAAACCCAAAACTATACCCTAATTATGGAATAGTTAACCCAAAATAAATTCTAAACCTCAAACTCAAGCCCTAAACCCCAAAGCTATACCCTAATTTGGAAATAGTTAATCCAAAATAAATTTGAAATCCCAAACTCAAACCCTAAACCCAAAAGCTATACCCTAATTTGGGAATAGTTAACCCAAACCTAAAAATTTAAATTACAAATTAAATCCATTGATAATCAATTTTTGTAGTTTAAATTTTTGGGTTTGGGTTAACTAATCTCAAATTAGGGTATAGTTTTATGGGGTAGGATTTGGATTTAGGGTTTAGGTAATCCCAAATTATTTTTGTTACATCTTCATGTTTGCTATCATTAAGAAGAAACACTACCAATTACGTTTTTTTTCTTTTTCTGGAAAATATTATTAAATCATTCAAAGATCCAAATTAAAAATTAAAAATAACAAAAGAAGAAGAATAAAAATGTTTCAGTGATACAATATTTTGTGGTACAATATTATTTGATACAATATTATGTGGGCCCTACTTTGATTAAGTTTGAATTTTTTTAATGATTAAACTAAATGATTTAACTAATAGACACATGGCAAATTTTAAGTAGGTAATTAAGAAGGGGTGAATGAGTTATGTTCACCCCTAGGGTGAACCCAAGAATTATCCTATATGAAATGGTTTTTGATTTATGCAATTACAAAGTTTAAAACTAAAGACACAACTCAAGTAAAATGTTTAAGAAAAGACAAGAAGTCCAATATGCAGATTAAACGTATTGAAGATCAAACTTATTAAACCATAAAAAGTACTGAAACAAACTTATCAAACCATAAAAAGTATTGAAACATAGAAACATCAAATTCCTAATCAATGAAAACATAGCAAATCAAATCCCAATGATGAATGAAGAATCAAATCTTATGTTCCCTTTTTAAAAGGTAACTAAAATGATGGTTTCTGTAAAATAAAATTTAATCTAAACAAACTTCCTCATTTTAGGTGACCCAAAAAAAAACTTCCTCATTTTAATTTTTGTACTATTAAAATTTATTTATTTTCAATTTTTATTAACCTTTACAAGATTGATTTAAATATGGAAATGGTTATTTTTCAAAAAAATCTTAAAAGGGGTTAGTTTTCAAAATAAAAAAGGATTTTGAGAATATTAATACAAATTTCCTCTAAATTAAAATCAAAGTGACTTTGAACGGCCGTGGAAACCCCGTTTTTGAACGTGGGATGATTCTTTGTAAATTCATCTAGAAAATATAATCTAATACTATACCTAAAAAAGGACTTATGGTATAAAAATAGTTGTTGTAGGCCATGTAATTATAGAAATCAACATTTTCTTCATTTCTGGTTTGAACGAAGAAATCGTGTGATTGTAATTAAGAGTTTGAACACAGTCACACCCTTTGAATTTTTGTCGCCGCAAATACCAAGTCTCAACCTTCAACTCCTCTCTCATACAAACTGAATAATTTTTTTTATAGAAAAAAAAATTCATAGAAAAATCATAAGATAATAAAAATATGATAACTTTAACCTATAAAATAAAAAATAGAAAAATCATATCCACTTAATAGCATAATGCTCGAGTCTCTCCTATATAAACACCACAACCACCTTTGGAACATACATAATTTTTTTTCTTTGAAAACAATGTACTCTTCATTGTCTATCTTGGCTGTGTTGGCCGCCACACAACTTCTCCTAACACGTAGCGTTTCATCTTTGAACATGAGTAATGCGTATCTGCACCACAAATGTTACGTCACTCAAGGGAAATACAAACCGGGAAGTGTGTACGAGAAAGAGCTCACACATATCACTCACACGATCTCTTCGACCAGTGATTTAAGCAAAGGTTACGAAATGATGTCCCTTGGTGGGGCTAGTCATAACGTCTCAGTCATCCTCCAGTGCCGCGGCGACTCCTATGGGCCCAAATGTCGTTCCTGCTATGTCACTGCTCTCTCTGGGGTAATTCCATTTCAATATTTTTGATTATATATCACATATTTTACATGTATAAAATCCTCACACAAACCCAAAAAAAAAATCACTTCAATAGAAGTCAGTTTTTGTAACAATTTATCCATAAAAATACAGCATACATGCTCTATTAATTATATGTGAATTCATATTCACAATGTGGTTATTAATTGTGGCATTGATGTGAAAAATGTATATAACAGCTTCGTAGGAAATGTCCAAAATACAAGGGGGGAATAATATGGTATGACCAATGTCTTCTCGAGTTTTCTGGAATACAAACTGTGTTTCAAATTGATTACGACAACAATTATTGTATGTCTAACCCGAATGACGTGAGCGACGATCAGAGATATCAGAATTCGTACTTCATGAAGTGGAATTTTTTCATTGGTAATCTGACACGTATAGCCACTGAGAAAGGATATAGTGACCCGATACCATTATACGCTGCAGGAGAGAGGAGGATTGGGACGAATAAGATGTACGGAATGGTGCAGTGTACGGGAGACGTAACTATAAAAGGTTGTCAGGAATGTATTATGTATCAGGTGGTGACCTTTCAGAGATACATGTTTGCTAAACGAGGAGCGAGAGTTTTGGGTAGGAGTTGTAACATTAGGTTTGAGTTATACCCTTTTGTTCCTAATTCTTTGAAGAGGTAAAACAATTGAAAAAATTGTGGTTTGTAGCTAGGTTTATTCGTAAACCTTTATTTTATTTTATTTATATTAATATACTTGAATTTATTATTTTATTTAGAAGAGTCATGTGATGTTTAAACTAGTTGGTTAGTCTGCGTCATTTGAACTGTCCCCAAGATAGTATAGTATAACACTGTCTAGATGTTCTATCATATTGATTGTATAGCTATCGTTATTTGAAATAGCTGCAAAAATATTAAATAGAGAACACTATAGTTTGACAAAAGCATTGTAGATACTTAAGTTGATGTTAAGTAAAAAAATATCCATCAAGAAGCATTCTTTTAGTTGTTTTCATTGGAAGATATGGTGCGTTTTTTTAGATCATCAATAACTCAGGCTTATTATAACTTTGCATTAGATCACTTGACTATTTTTTTTTTGGTTTATTTTTACATTTTCTAATCTTTTGCATCTCTTTTTGCTATCTAAAGCTACAAATTCCCTTTTTAGCTTGTAAATAATACAAAAAAAATTAGATCAGGGTACTAAAACTTAAAAGCAAATCATACGTGACAAAAAAAAAAAAAACAAAGAGAAGCAAATCATTCAATCTATATAAGTTTGAACTAACAAACCAGTGAGACAATTTTTTCTATATCCTATATATATTAATTGAGGAGACATTCAAAGTTCAAATTCCTAGGTGTCACTCATTGAGACATTCTAAGTTAAAAAATCCTAGGTGTCATGTTAAGAGTGTTTTAAAAGTTAATTAACATTCTATTAAAAAGATTAAGAAAGAAAAAATTTCCTAAAACTTATGAACAATCCTAAAATTTCACATAGATTTTCCTACAACATTCCGAAATATATAGTTTCCTAAACTATAAACATTTATGACGAAAATTGATTTTGTAAAATTATAACATCTTAAAGATTTTTAATATACACATTCTAATTATCATAAAATTTATTACCAACTTTCCTATTAATTCTAAGGACATTATAAATTTTTTTATTTGTCTATCAAAGATAAATAAATAATGATTTGCAAGTTTTTATTTGTTTGACTTTGGTACTATTACAGTTTTTTAATTGCAAAAATAAAGATAAAAATATCGGTTTTGTAAATCAAATTTAAATTTTGATTACTTATTCATATTTTTGTCAAAATATATGTAAATGTTATTAACTTATATAAATATTTTGAACATTACATACAAATCAAAATATCAAATTTATTTCCATAAATAAACTAAATAAATCGTATATAATATTTATTTAATATTTAACGATAAGATTTAAAATTATTTCATAAAATCATAAGAGGAAATTTGTATTAATATTCTCAAAATCTTTTTTATTTTGAAAACTAACCCCTTTTAAGATTTTTTTGAAAAATAACCATTTCCATATTTAAATCAATCTTGTAAATATTAATAAAAATTGAAAATAAATAAATTTTAATAGTACAAAAATTAAAATGAGGAAGTTTTTTTTTGGGTCACCTAAAATGAGGAAGTTTGTTTTTTTAACACTGCTTTTTTATTATTATTCTATTATAAATTATGAGGAGTTGTTACATCGACGATTCTAACAATGGACAAGTCTTCCGTCTCGAACCACGCTAGACAATTATATCTTATCCCACGCTGAAGACCTCCTGCAAGCTTATCTTCATTAATCTGCAACAAATTATAATAAATCGCATCTTCTAGGGTTCGAACCCCACATCTCTTGGTGTATAAGCATTAATGAACCTTTGGCCGACCATTGAGCCAAGAGGCAGGAAGTTTGTTTAGATTAAATTTTATTTTACAGAAACCATCATTTTAGTTACCATTTAAAAAAGGAATATAAGATTTGATTCTTCATTCATCATTGGGATTTGATTTGCTATGTTTTCATTGATTAGGAATTTGATGTTTCTATGTTTCAATACTTTTTATGGTTTAATAAGTTTGTTTCAGTACTTTTTATGGTTTAATAAGTTTGATCTTCAATACGTTTAATCTGCATATTGGACTTCTTGTCTTTTCTTAAACATTTTACTTGAGTTGTGTCTTTAGTTTTAAACTTTGTAATTGCATAAATCAAAAACCATTTCATATAGGATAATTCTTGGGTTCACCCCTAGGGGTGAACATAACTCATTCACCCCTTCTTAATTACCTACTTAAAATTTGACATGTGTCTATTAGTTAAATCATTTAGTTTAATCATTAAAAAAATTCAAACTTAATCAACGTAGGGCCCACATAATATTGTATCAAATAATATTGTACCACAAAATATTGTATCACCAAAACATTTTTATTCTTCTTCTTTTGTTATTTTTAATTTTTAATTTGGATCTTTGAATGATTTAATAATATTTTCCAGAAAAAGAAAAAAAACGTAATTGGTAGTGTTTCTTCTTAATGATAGCAAACATGAAGATGTAACAAAAATAATTTGGGATTACCTAAACACTAAATCCAAATCCTACCCCATAAAACTATACCCTAATTTGAGATTAGTTAACCCAAACCCAAAAATTTAAACTACAAAAATTGATTATCAATGGATTTGTAGTTTAAATTTTTAGGTTTGGGTTAATTATTCCCAAATTAGGGTATAGCTTTTGGGTTTAGGGTTTGAGTTTGGGATTTCAAATTTATTTTGGATCAACTATTTCCAAATTAGGGTATAGCTTTGGGGTTTAGGGCTTGAGTTTGAGGTTTAGAATTTATTTTGGGTTAACTATTCCATAATTAGGGTATAGTTTTGGGTTTAGGGTTTGAGTTTGGGGTTTAGAATTTTTTTGGGTTAACTTATAAATCTTTGTTGATTTATGTTTCAATTGGTTTAAAGCTAATGATTTTAAATGATAAAACTTTCGTATGCACTCACAAAAAATTTTGGGTTAGACTTTTGATTTATTAAACTTATTTTTCTAAGCTGAATAATGATTCTTTGTTTTTATGGAAACAAAATCAAATTCTAGTCCCACATTAAAATTCATTTTTGATTTCTTTTAATGATTTAATTAAATAATTAAATTAGATTATATGGATGATTTTGATTGGTTAATAAAAAGGGGTGAATGAGAAAGGTTCACCCCTAGGGGTGAACCCAAGAATTGTTCTTTCATATAATAGTGAGCCATAAATGGTACAAGGACCAAACTCTTTATATATATACACCAAACTCTTTATACATATACACGAATAGGTATCAAATTCAAAACCAGAGTCTTGCTAATTACTTCGGGAGAAAAAAATTGAGATCGTTAAATAGCCCAAGGAAATGCTAAATATCTAAATCAAATTTATTGTTTCCATAATATATTCTAAATATCTAGATCAAATTAATTTCGAAAATGATATTAAAAAAAGTTTGAATTATCAGAATATATATTTTTTTTTTAGAAACAAAAATTTTAGTTTTCAAACTTTTTTAAACAAGGGTTAATTTTCAAATTTTACAAAATTTTTGGAATATTAAACCAATCTTCCCTTTAATTTAATTGGTTAGATAACTCGTTACACTAAAGAAAACTAAAAAATATTTTGTGGTGTGAGATTGTGTTGGATTTTGTTCATTTATGTTCACAGGTAAAAGGAGAATTAGGGATCTTTTAACTCAATCTGATAACCGACACTGCGCTGATTGTGGCGCTCCAGATCCTAAGTGGGCGTAAGTTATGCTTCCCGATACGCGATTTCTAATGTCTTGTTCGAGTAAATTTTACGATGTATGCATTCTCTAGCAGTTACTTAATCAGTCATTGTCTTATTTCAGGTCAGCAAATATCGGAGTATTTATATGCTTAAAATGTTGCGGTGTGCACAGAAGCCTCGGCCCACATATCTCAAAGGTGATGATGACTCTAAGCTTCTCCTTCTATGTTTTGTTCTTTTTTTAGGTTTAAAATTTCCATTGGATTGCACTAAGATGCTCTTGTGGAGATGTTATTTCATCTTGGACAGAATCTTTTCCAAGTTTATGCAGATTGGAAAATGGCTTAAATCGCATGACAACGCGCTTATAGAAGATAGCATCATCAACATTGCAGATGGTAAAGTAAAACAAGAGGTTCAAATCAAACTCCAGAATGTTGAATCTGGTGAATTAGAACTAGAGTTGGAGTGGCTCCCTCTTGACCAATAAATATAATCAATCAACAACTATATAATAGGCTCATTATATATATATATATATATATATATATATATATATATATATATATATAAAACAAATCTTTATGATTGTATTCATTATTTAAAACTTTCCCCATCTTTTGTTCTTGTTTGAAAATTTTTGATACCTTAAAGAATCTTGAAGGCTCTCTTTGTGTTTTCTTATAATGCTTTGTTTACAGATTATAGTGTTTGATTGGTAACAACTTACAACCACTTTACATGAAATATTTTAGATTGTAACAATCACAAAAATGATACCAAAAACATTATACTTGGCTTTATTTGTACAGTTATTTCTTATGGTTAAGTGTTGCCTCTTTGCAAAAAAACTTATACCGCTTTAGATTATTTATTGGACCATACACGTTTTGATTCATTTAGGTTTCAAGAATTGAACCAATATGTTTTATTTGAAACATGAAATAAGACGTTTATATGTTGCTAAATCAGGTTTCATACCCAATTTCAACATTTCATCATGAGATTTCATAGCTTTCTTCATTTCCTTTGCGCGATACAACCCGTGAATCATGATCGTAAAACTGTTACTGTTCACGATATTCAGGGCATGATTATCAAAGATCCCTTGGGGTCTAAAGTCTATATAAAATTATTAAAATGGTTGTAAAAAGAAGAAAGAGAGTGTTGTTATGGGGTATGTTGAAATATAAAATTAATAAAATTGGATCTTTTGGAAGAGAGAGTGTTTAAAAAGGAAGAGAGAGTGTCTAAAATTGGATCTTTTGGAGAGAAAATTGGATCTTTTGGAGAGAGTGTTTAAAAGGAAAAGAGAGTGTTTAAATATAAAATTAATAAAAGTTGAGTAAAAGGATGAAAGAGAAGGTATAAAGTTGAGTAAAAGGAAGAGAGAGAGTGTGTTTTAATAATTTTATATTATAATTGGATCCCAAGGGATCTTTGATAATCATGGCCTCATCTCTTTCATGTACTCGAACACTCCAACCGCTTCTTCAACCATTTTACTTTGCTTCATCATAAGCCGATCAAGAACTGCGTTATAAGCATTCACATCTAAACTTCCTTTCATCTTCTTTATCTTTTCGTGCAGTTCCATCGCTTTCTCTAACTTCCCGCTTCTGCAGTAACGTTCCATCAATAACCCGCACGAAAAGGAATCGAAACAAACTTCCATTTCCATAACCGAATCAAGAAGCTTCTCTCCTTGCTTCCATCTTTTGTTCCGACACAAAGACGCTAAAACTTCTGATAACTTGTTTGTACAAGGAACAAAACCGCGTTTTATAACATCGACGAGCAGTAACTCCTCTTCTTCATCTAAACTATCATAATCTCTACAAAGCGCATTCGCGAATTCGTTATAACAACTCTCATCAAGAACCGTAATACCTTTCCGACAAATCAATCGATATACATCAACAGCTTCTTTCGTTCTCCCTTCTCGAGACAAAGCTTTTAACATACAACCGTTAGTCGAATCCCGCAATCTCGCTGTCCCACGGAAAAGCATCTCAGAGGCAAACGTTTTCCCCATATCACAAAGCCTTTCAATGATTTCATCGTTATTAACGGGCGATTCACGTAAAGTAAGAACCTTTCCCTCCTCCATTAAACCAAGAACCGTATTAATCGACTCCGTGTCTCCCAATCTACACGCATCATCCAATACGCAACCGTAAGAACCGAAATTCAGCTCGAGTTTCTTATCATCCATCTCATGAATTACGCTAAACACCGCATCGAATTCTCCGTTTCTACTATAACATTCCACAAGATTAGTGTAAATCTTGCAACTTTTGTAGGGGTCAAATCTCCCCTAGAAGAATCGATAAACCAAACGGCTTAACACGTGTTTAACCGGCTCAGCGGTCGAACCCAGAAAACGCAGGCCCGTCAAAGGCCCATCACTGTTCATTCCAACACTGTTCAAACCGCCGCGACCGGCTCGACCGGAACTGTTCAAGTCACCAGACCGGCACTATTCATACCGCCTCTTTTTAGCTATATATTGACATGTACCCCTCTCATTGTTGAGGATCCAAAATTTCTTATAAAACACTATTCACGAGCTCTGATCTTGAGAGAATAAGAACCCTATTTCTTACTTAGTCTGTGTTCGAAACCCTAAAAGAAGCTCTATTTCGAACGAATCTTCACAAATTCTATTGTGCGAAATCCAGCTCGCACAATTTGGCGCTAGAAGGAGGGGAGCTACTCGCAACTAGCTTCATACACGCAGCGAACACTTAGACGAACTCGCAAGATGTCAGGGACGAACCCGCAAACTCCAGCAACCGGCGATGGCTCAAATCAAACAGACTCGGCTCGCGATGTACAGACCAACGTAAACAATCAATCAGCAGTAGAAGACGCAGCACTCGACGCGGTCGCCGCTCAAACATCAACGCCTCTAAGCGACAGAGTCGTCGCCACAACGAGCTCGACTCCGATAACTCAACCTTCAAACGCGGCTTTCTTCCTGAATCGTCCGAGGGACTCCAAGAGGACGCATACCCGTGCAACGAGGAACCGCCACCCTCGCATGAAATGATAAACATTGACGATGCGGCCACGGTCTACGGTTGTGACACTAAGTGGATGGGCGACATTCGCGCATATCTCGCAGACGGCGAGGTGCCATCAAACAAATGGGCTGCTCGCAAATTGAAGGCGCAAGCTTCACGTTTCATCCTCCTCGATGGAAATGTCTTCAAATGGCGGCTCTCCGGGCCACTCCTCGCCTGCGTTGAAGGGGAGACGGCTCGCCAAATAATGCACGAAGTTCACGGCGGATCCTGCGGTAATCACTCAGGAGGCCGCTCACTCGCAATTCGAATCAAAAGACATGGATTTTTCTGGCCGACTATGATTAAAGACTGCGAGCTCTTCGCGGCAAAATGCGAGAAATGTCAACGTCATGGCCCGTTCATCCATTAACCTACGGAGTTTTTGAGCTCGGTCACCTCGCCTTACCCTTTCATGCGATGGGCAATGGACATCGTCGGGCCGCTCCATCCGTCTCGGCAAAAGCGATATCTTCTGGTCCTAACAGATTATTTTTCTAAGTGGATAGAAGCCGAGGCATTCGCGTCAATCAAGGACAAACAGGTCGAGAACTTCATCTGGAAAAACATCATCTGTCGACACGGCGTGCCTTACGAAATCGTAACTGATAACGGCTCGCAATTCATCTCTAAGCGATTCGATATTTTCTGCGATAAGTGGAAGATCAGAGTCAGCAAGTCGACGCCTCGCTGCCCGCAAGGCAACGGCCAGGCAGAAGCATCAAACAAAACGCTCATTCATGGGCTAAAAACGCGACTCGACGCCAAGAAAGGCCGATGGGCAGATGAACTCGAAGGAGTTCTGTGGTCCTACCGAACCACACCTCATCGCGCTACAGGCGAGACCCCTTTCGTCCTCGTCTACGGAACAGAATGCGTGATCCCTCCCGAGATCCATTTTCCAGGAGTTCGCCGACGACTACTTCCAGAACAAGAAGGTCTCAACCATATACTCATGCTCGACGAGCTCGACCTCATCAACGAAAGGCGCGACCAAGCCCTCGTCAAAATGACAAACTATCAAATCGCGGCATCAAAATATTACAACTCTAAGGTGCGAGTTCGACGTTTTTACGAAGGAGACCTCGTCCTCCGCGAGGTGTTTCAAAATACGGCCGAGCTCAATGCCGGCAAACTCGGCGCTCACTGGGAAGGACCTTACCAAATCGCGAAGGTGGTTAGACCAGGCGTCTACGAGCTCGCCAACATGAAAGGCGAAATGATCTCTCGATCCTGGAATGCGCGACACCTGAAGAAATACTACTGCTAAAAACGCTAAGTCTCAAGACTTGAACTACGGGGCGACTTGATCCCTGAAAAGGGTACGTAGGCAGCTCGTCTTCGGACGAGTTCAGTTGCCCCCCTTATTCAAAAAAGGGGGGGGGAGTGGGTACGTATATTCATACTCCCAAACTTGATGTACAACGACTTCGCCGAGCCAACCTCGCGGGAATCGGCTCGCAACCTCACAACAAAACGTCTAAATTCAGCATGCGACCTCACGATTCCCGGCTCGCGATTTCACCATTCGCCTCGAAGGATTAATAGCAAAAACAACTCGCAAACGACTTTATTGTCTAAACGCGACTCCTTCAAAACGGCGAACCAAACTCGCAAACGACTTAACTGTCTACACGCGACAACTCGCAAATGACTTAATTGTCTACACGCGACAACTCGCAAACGACTTAACTGTCTACACGCGACAGCTCGCAAAACGACTTAATTGTCTACACGCGACAACTCGCAAAACGGCGTGGTTGCCTAAAACGCGATGACACTTCTCGAAGTGTCACTAATACGCCCTCAACGGGTAAAGCGCGCTATATAAATTAGAGTTCATTTCTGGGATAGGCATGCTGTAGGGTATGTCCGTTAGCCGGGGTGTCCATCTCGCGAGTCCTTTCTGGGATAGACATATTGTAGAATATGTCCGTTAGCCGGAATGTTTGACTCGCAAACCCAGTTATCTGAAACACTGGTCGAACTTAACAAATGAGTCGGGACAGAGATTTGAAAACTCTGCACCGATATTTTGCCTGGACAAAATATACCCCGAAGTGTATAACCAGGATGTTCGTCTCGCTTAAACCCAGTTTACGCGACACTGGTCAAACTCGACAAATATACCAAAATTTGTTAAGAGTAAACAGGCTAACGAGGCCTCGCCAAAACGGCAAGCCTTATTTAAAATAATAAGCAAATCGATCGGGAAACTGTTAAAACTTCATTTTATATCCAACTTAGATAGTAAAAATGTCGAGTTGGATAAAGCCATCCAGGCACCGCAATACAGAAACAAGTTTTAAACAAAAAAAAAAACCTTACAAAATAACAAAACGAAAAGAAATGAAGTTTTTTCAGGAACGTATTTAGAGCTCGCCAGCCTCTTTTTCAATCTCGGTCTGAGCAGCGGGAACGGTTGAACTCGTAGCCTCGACAGTCGCCTTCTTCACTACAAGATCAGAAGGAGCCAACTCGCCCTGAGACACGACAGATGCGACTTCCTGATTCCGAACGACTGTTTCATCAACCTCCATCGGCTCAACCTCTTGAGACTCGTCACTATCGCTCAAACGCTCGTCATCTTCGAGCAACCGCAGACCCATCGAACCGTCGTTCGACCCCGAGGCTGTGTTAACACCAACAGACTTAGCAACGACCTCAAGCCACAGAGAAAAAACTAAGTCCCTTATATTGACGGGAACCACATAATTCTTACCTAAAGTCTGTTTAAGCTCGACGGCTATCTTATCAAAGGCATCGCTGGCTCGCTTGAGCTTTGCCATACCCGCCGTAATCTCGGCGCGCTCGACTGTGGGATCAAAGGGCTCATCATCAGTAGCATGCTCAATATCGGCGAGAAGTTGGAGGTTCGCCTTCGCCTGCTCAAGAAAGACTGTGTGTTCGAACGGTTTCTTCATCAATCTCTCGAACAGGTCGTGGGCCTTGTTCAGATGAGCCTGGACCTCGGCGGCTGCAGTTCGCCTCGCCTCTGAAACAGCTGCTTCAATATCACTCTCGCGGCTCGCCTTGAGTGCCGTTATCTCCTTCGCCTGCTCGACCATCCTCTCTTCGTCCTTTGCCCGCTCGAGGGTAAGGTCGTGAAAATGCCTGAACGTATCGTTAGCACTCTTCTTAGTGGCCTCGAGCTCGGCAGTAAGGCTGGCCATCATCTCCGCGACCTCTCTCTTCTCGACCACTTCCCTCTCTTTGGCATCATCGATGAAGGCCTGTCTAGACCTCGCCTCCTGCTCGTATGACAGGATCAGTCGGTTGGCATGGGCAACAGCCTGCGGAAAAGATAAGTATGAGGAAGGAGGCGAGACGAAGGAAGCGAGACGAAACAGACAGAGACGAGATTTTACCTTGGCTTGGCGGGACGCGAACTCCTTGTAGAGCTCGCTCTTTAGCAACATCTCGGGGATTGGGAAGTTATCCCCGGGATATGTGACCCTCGACATCAGGGCAGCCGCAGCAGCCGAATCATCATAGATGTCCCCAGGAGCAGGAGACTGTCGAGATTGCGAGCCCTGGGGAATCGGCTGGCCAGGAATAAGAGTTGGCAACCTGCGACGAGACTTCCCCTCGCCAGTTTTGCCTTTGCCTTTTTCAGAGGCACTATGTTTGTGTTGACGATTGCGAATCAGCTGATTCTCTGACTCGACGTGCTCGTCCTCGATGACGATCGTCTGCGAGGGAGCAACGGCCAGAGCGCCACTCGCATCTGCAGCTGCGACTTCCTCCATCACAGCAGGAGTACTCGCATTAGCCACACTTCGCTCAGATACCTCAGCGGAAGGAGTCGCATCCTTTGGATCATCCTTCTTCTTCTTGTCCTTCGCGGCCGTGGCCTTCGCCTTCGCGGCTTTCTGTTGGTCGCGGAAGGAGGGACGTTCAGGCATGATGTCAAAGTCTTCGGAGTCGCTTCTGTAAAGATGGTCTTCCTCGACGTTTATAGCAGACTTGCGAGCGTGAATAACTCGTTGAAGATTGAAGTGACGTTCCCAAAGACACCTTCAAGCTTTAAGTTTTTCGAACAAGTCGTCAATTCCAGGAGCAGGAGTGAATGCAGGTCTGCGAACTGAAAAACGAGTAAGCGCGAGTTAGAACAAAACATAAACAAAAGAGAGTTTGCGCGGAAAACCATAAAGAAATCTACCAAGTGTCCCCCACTTCGCCAGCCTCGCGTTTTCTTCCTCGACGGAAGCAGCAGATATCGGCACAAAGAAGAAAAAATTCCTCCAGTTGTGATCTTTATTCGGGAAGTCGTCCAAAATCTTGTAATGAGCTCGACTCGCCAAATTATACAACTTCTTTGCCCCCGGCGCGGTATGCTTTCGAAATTCAAGAAGGTCAATGAGTTGGCGAACTCCTATGGACTTGCCACACTCGGCAGCTCGCGTCAATAAACCAACCAGCTGACGAACTCCTCTCGAATTGATTTGTGCGAGTGCGATTTTGTGAGCCCACATGAACCGCAGAATCGTCAAAGGGATGGGGAATGTTAGGTAACAACCCCTGAACCAACACTCGTAAGCTGTGAAGGTCCCTTCAGGTGGATCGTCTTCTCGCTGCTCGAGAGAGGGCAAGATCAGCTCGACAGAATCCGGAATCCCGCATTCTTGGCGAAGGTCGTCCAAGGATTCCTCCTCGCACCATGTGGAACCTGGAGGAGGTCGTTGCTTTCGCTTCCTCTTCTTCTTCGTTTTCTTGACTCCTGTCGAGCCGGACGCGAGGTCCCAACTTCTTCATGCAACTCCGTGCTTGGAGCTCGCGTCGATGAGGCAGTATCTGGCGACTCGACACGCTGCCTATGGGCAGGAGCAGGGTAAGTAAACAAGTCGTCAAGAATGGAGTCGCCTAAAGCTTGATCGTCTCGCCCAGAAGTACTCGCCTCCTCTTGACCCCGGACAGACTCGCGACTTGAGCTCGCGCCAACGATCGACTCGCTATTTTCTGAGTACTCCCATATCATCTTTTCCCTGTTGGGGAGCTCGTTGGGTCGTGCAGTATTAACCGAGTGGGAGGACGACATGGCTTTTTCGAATCAAAAACAGAATCTCGGTCTTTTTTCTGAAGAACACGGCGACTTCTACGAAGAACACGGCGGCGTCAACGAAGAACACGGCGGCGGCGAAGTGACGGGACAGCTAAAAAACCCAAAAAAACCAAAAAGAAAAACGAGAGAAAAAGAGAGAGAGCAAACCTGTTTTTGGAGAAATGAAAGTTATGAGGAGCATCAACGAAGTCTCTCCTTATATAGACTCGATGGGATCAAGTTTCGAGTTGCCTGCTAATCCGCGAGCTCATCAAAGGAGTCACAGCTTCATCAGACTCGCCGCCTCATCATCGATTCAGATAAGTGACCCCGAGCTCATGTGTACATTAATTTGCGACTTCATAACTTGGTACATTTTAAAAAAGTTTTTAGAACTTAACATAATTTTGCGATATCTAGAATCGACCAAGTGAAAGGCGAAACCAGCGAGATGGAATACAGAAGAACTCGCGACTTCATCCGATCAACTCGCGACGTAGCCAGTCTCATCCACTCAACTCGCGACTTCACCGAATGAACTCGCGACGTCGCCGATCTTCATCTAATGAACTCGCGACCTCATCAAACTTCGTCTAAATGAACTCGCGACTTTGCAGCTTCATGAAACGAACTCGCAACTTCGTCCGATGAACTCACGCCTTCGACAACTGCATCCAACGAACTTGCAACGTCATTAAACGAATTCACGACTTCATCTGACCAACTCGCGATTTCGTCAACTCGCGACTTCGCAACTTCATGAAACGAACTCGCGACTCCGTCAACTCGCGACTTTCGTCAACTCGCGACTTCTTTATCTTCATCAAACCAACTCGCGACTCCATCAACTCGCGACTTTCGTCAACTCGCGACTTCTTTATCTTCATCAAACCAACTCGCGACTCCGTCAACTCGCGACTTTCGTCAACTCGCGACTTCTTTATCTTCATCAAACCAACTCGCGACTCCATCAACTCGCGACTTTCGTCAACTCGCGACTTCTTTATCTTCATCAAACCAACTCGCGACTCCATCAACTCGCGACTTTCGTCAACTCGCGACTTCTTTATCTTCATCAAACCAACTCGCGACTCCGTCAACTCGCGACTTTCATCAACTCACGACTTTATATTCATAAAACTTAGGAATTCGGCGACAACGATGACTTGAGCAAATGTGCGACTCGTGCTCTTTTCCCTTTGTCTGGTTTTTTCCCACAGGGTTTTCTAGACAAAGGTTTTACCGAGGCTTGTTTGCACATTTGTATATCTTCATCTCGTCACCTCGCATCTTCGGGCGAATCCATTCAATCAAGCCGACTCGCAATTTTGAAGGCTTTCAGTCGACTCGCAGATATCGGAACGAATCTACCTCGACACCTCGCACTCTCGCACGACTCGCGGATCACAAGTAAAGCCAATTCATGGATTCGCGAGACTAGAAATCGACTCGTCAAAAAACACCGACCGACTCGCAGTGTTGAATATTTGGGCTCGACAGTATTGCCGTTAACATGTTAAACAGCCTAAACGGGAATCGATTCTTCGGACACCCTTACTTCAGCACTTTTTAACTAAACTGCTGAACTGGGGGGCTAACTGTAGGGGTCAAATCTCCCCTAGAAGAATCGATAAACCAAACGGCTTAACACGTGTTTAACCGGCTCAGCGGTCGAACCCAGAAAACGCAGGCCCGTCAAAGGCCCATCACTGTTCATTCCAACACTGTTCAAACCGCCGCGACCGGCTCGATCGGAACTGTTCAAGTCACCAGACCGACAATATTCATACCGCCTCTTTTTAGCTATATAATGACATGTACCCCTCTCATTGTTGAAGATCCAAAATTTCTTATAAAACACTATTCACGAGCTCTGATCTTGAGAGAATAAGAACCCTATTTCTTACTTAGTCTGTGTTCGAAACCCTAAAAGAAGCTCTATTTCGAACGAATCTTCACAAATTCTATTGTGCGAAATCCAGCTCGCACAACTTTCAACACCAGTTTCAATCAATTTAACAACAGTCTTGGATTTTCCCATTTCACACAAAATCTGACCAACTAAATCCCAAGTTAACCCATCAGACACAAGTCGATTTCGAATCATTGCACTATACAAACACAAAGCCACTCTAAATTGTTTCTCTTTAACCAGAGAATCAAGAAGAGAGTTATAAGCATTAAGAGAAGGCGAAAGTTTCAAACTTTTCATCAAACCAAACACTTCTAAACCGTTTTGGTGAAAACCCTTTAAGACATAACACTCAAGAACTAAACTTAGCGAGACAGAAAGTGAATCTTCACCTTCAAACCATTTACGCATCGATCCGACCACTACAGAAACGGAATGGGTTTCGAGCAGAGGACTCAAAAGTGTTTCTGCTCGTTCCAATAGACCTGATTCAGTAGCAACTTCGATAACCCGACAATGAGACTTAAGACCCGGTTCGAACCGGAGATGGGTTTTCGCCCAATCGAAGAAATCGAGTGTCGTTTTTGGGGAATTTCGAGTTTCACGGAGGATCTGGAGGAATATCGGAGGTGTAAGTGTTGACTTCAGGAGTTTTGGTTTAACATTTCGAAGATGAGTGATCCAATCGCGACGTTGTAAGAGAATCGAAGAGATTTCAGTGGCTAATCGGGAAAGTTTCAATTGGGTTTTCCAATCTGAAGCAGAGCATGTCGATGGAGTCGCCGAACTCGAGAATCGTTTGAAGAATCTCACAGTTTTGTGGAGAAGAACCATTTAAATGCTTCTCCAATTCTGAAAAACCCAAAATTTCATACTCAAAAGGGGTTTAAGGACCTTTTGGTGAAGAATAACCAAAAAGGCCAATGCTTTAAGTGATCTAACTATACAACGGTTACTGAAGAAGATAAATTCGGGTAAAAGAGTGAAAATTTGGGGGGTAAAAGAGCAATTATACCACATTTGGGACATTATAGCGAAATGATCTTTTGGTCTTAGCTGTGAAGTGTGAACTCAAAGTCAACGTCATTTACTCATTTTCCTTAACTAATGATCAAAACGCAGCGTTAAAGTTCCACCAATGCACCGGAACTCTTCTTCATATTCATAATTCGCTTCTCCATGTAAAAACCAAACCTTATATCCCGGCCTAAATCCAAATCTATATAAGTGATTCCAAACTGTATGAACCGCAACACTAATTATATTACAGCAATTAGAACATGGACATTTGATTTCCTGACCTTTTTTGGCTGCATCTTGATTTCTGGGTAAATTCATGAACTCGCATATACCTTGAGCGTATTCGGTCCTTAATAAGTTCGACCCCATATCCATCATTGGCTCGTCCATCCAAGACCGAAAATATGAACTCATCTCTTATAAATTTTTTGATAATGTGAATTGTGTTTTTTTGATAATGTGAATTGTGTTATGATGAATTGAAGAAATGTTGAAACTTATATAGAACGGATTCCGTTGGATTTCCGTCGGAAATCCGTCAAAGACCTCCGACATAGAACCCCACCAATCCTATCAGCCACCACATATGATAAGGAAACCAATTAAACTTTGCCGACATCGGGATCCGTCGGAATTACGTTAAAAAATTCCGACGGCTTGTTCCGTCGGTAATCCGTCGGTACAAGGTGACGGAGTTCCGACGGATTCCCGACAGTTTCCGTGGCCGTCGGAAAATTTCCGATGGATTTCCGACGGAATTTGTTATTTATATATATTATTTGCGCCGAAATATTATAAAATATATAAATAAAAAATTCCGTCGGAAATCCGTGGGAAATGTGTTATTTATATATTTTACTTTATTCCGGTAGAAATATTATATGTAAACCAACCATATCGCACAACGTGGTCGACAAGTAAAACATTTACCGTTCATATTACAGAATCAAAAGACTGTTTATATTAATAATTTATAAAACACCAACACATATGGATTTATTTTTTCTTCATAAATATTCCAAAACTACTACTTCTCGTCCCACTTCCCGATGGTGTATCCTTTAGAGTACCGTACGCAGTATAACTCTTGTCAGAGTAAGTATCCTCGAGATCCGAGTCTCCGTTAATATTAGAAGTATCTTCATCGCTGTTCTTTGAAGGAATACAATTTTCTTTCGTCCAGATAGCATCTATGTTTTCAAGCTTGATGTTGAGGTAAGTGTACCCAGTTCCGACTAAAACTTGAACCTACAAAATAGGCAAATATAATGTAATCTATACTTCATTTACTTAAATAAACATATTTCAAACTTACATTACTCGATACAACGACTGAGCCAACTCGTATATCAGGGCCAAAAGAAGCGTGTACACGCTTCTTTTTGAATATATCCGCCAATTCTCCCACATGGATCCTACATCAATACATATTAATTTAACGTTTCAAGTAACAAAATATATCAATTGAATCATATTCTCAATTATAAACACCAATTACCTTTAAGACAACCATAGCGTCTCCCTCATCAGTACAATCGTACTCATCAATAATTGCAATTACCTACTTAATTTAACAGAACCGATTATACATATAACTTTCATATAAAACCTCTTTTACAATAAAACTCAATCTCACCTTCCGAACAATGTCCAAATGATTTAAACTGTTAAGAATAACGTCCAATTCAACGGACAATACCCAATCCCTGGGAGTTTGCATTAACCTCGCTGGAAAAGTATAAACAATTTTGTAAAAATGCCCTAACAAAATCTGACAGCATTCGTTTCATGCTATTCAACAAACCTAATATTGTACATGTGTCACGTAGGTGTTCAACTGCAGAAATCCAAGGATGGTCGCTAAATGCGGGACCTTCCGACATGCTGAAAAAGATGAAGGAAATATTTTTATGGAATGTATTTTTGTGTTCTGATGAAATGCAGAAGTTTCCACCCAGCGAGGTTCAAGTCTGTACTCCGTCGGTACAAAGTGACCAATCAAACTTTGCCGACATCGAAATCCGTCGGAATTACGTTACACAATTACGACGACTTAGTTCCGTCGGTAATCCGTCAGTAAAAGGTGACGGAGTACCGACGGAGTTCCGACAGTTTCCGTGGCCATCGAAAATCCGTCGGTAAATTGTGACGGAATTCCGACGGATTGATGTAAATCGGACATCCGTCGGAAATTTCTGACGGATTTCCGACGGCCACGGATATCCGTCGGAAAAGTGGCTGTTTTCTTGTAGTGATTACTCATGTTCAAAGATGAAACGCTACGTGTTAGGAGAAGTTGTGTGGCCACCACAGCCAAGATAGACAATGAAGAGTACAATGTTTTCAAAGAAAATAAATTATGTATGTTCCAAAGGTGGTTGTGGTGTTTATATAGGAGAGACTCGAGGATTCTGATATAAAGTGGAGATGATATTTCTATCTTTTATTTTATAGGTTAAAGTTATCATATTTTTATTATCTTATAGAAAATTCGATTGATCACTTTAACCTCTATATGACTAGCAGTCCACAACGCAAGAAACAAACAAAATCCCAAGGAAACATAAACCAAAAAAAAAAGCCTTAAGTTATAGTTATTACATAGCTGATAGATAGAAACGGCCATGATGACTGACTAGCAGTTAGCCTTTAGCGAGGTTGGTTGATTTGCACTAAGCTTGGGAGATAAGAAGAAGAGCAGACAAGTGGTGGGCGATACGTTGGAAGGTAATATCCAACAGGAGGTCTGACATCGGGAGCTTCTCCGAGCCTCACATATCTGACGTAGCCATCATCACGGATGACAAAAGCTGTGTGATGGGGAGGCTCGGGGGTGGTCACGATGTCGATGGGTGGATATCCCTCACATGCGTATACGTCAAATACCACAGCGGTTTTCTCCTCCTCGTCAATGAAGAAGCTCCCAGCTCCGTAGCGAAAATGAAAATGACCAAAATAAGTGAATGGACTCTTATCCAGTTTCAAAAACTTGATCCAGGACACAGCCTCGGGCTCAATCATGCTTGTAACCCAAATTTCCAGCGGGTAAAACAGATGCTCATCAGTTTGCTGATATAGCACCGCCAGCTGTTTTTCTCCAACACAAGAGAGAGCCACAGTGATCTCTTCAATGTAAGAGTGAAACGGAAGAGGCAGAGGCGGTCCAAATCTCTCCCTAAGAAATTTTTAAGGTGATCAGTCGGTACCAATCCTCCTCCATTACAAACTATCTTCTCCCGAGCGAAGAAGTAGCTATCTCCCTTGAGGGTTGCGCCGCGTTCATAAGGCTCCATTGCCCACTCGGAAGTGATGTCAAGAACCCTCCATGAATTAGAGCTCAAGTCATAGATTTCAAAGCCCGAAATCTGATTCTTGCCACCGATGTAACTATCCCCTCACCTCAAGACTTTGTGGGTACGGTTCTTCCTGTCATATCCGAGAGCGAACCTGTCTGTTGTGCGGAAACTTGATCTGGGACCGATCCACCTTGTTTGCCCAAGATAAGGGTTCCACACCAGGAGCTTCGACTTGTCGTTGGCAACGCATAACACTAACCCGTCGCAATGAAACACTTGAGATATCTCGACATGACTGAGTAAATCAACCTGGTTTATAGATACATCAGCAACGTCTTGTTCCTTGCGGAAATGGAATCGCATTGAACACACCTTGGAATCCAAGGTCATGAACCCCACAAACTGGCTTGCTGCTTTACCCAAAACCCATTCTCTGTATAATGAGTCCCATAGTTTACAAGTGGATCGCACTTCTCTCAGAGATGTTATCGGAATCCTCGAGAAAATCTCCTCCCCTACCACTTTCGCTGGAAGATCACAGATTCTCTTCATCGTTCGTTACGAAATAGTTTAGGGTTTTCTCTCTTTTTTTTTCCTTCAACGATATTGGGGGAATAATTGACCTCACTATGGCGGCTAATAATAACTCAATGGACTCCCAATTTAATTGGGCCAAAATGAGTTAGATGTAAATGGACCCGAGAAAAAATTGCTTAGTTGTGCTTAATGTGCTGAACACATAAGAGCCCTTATGACGATTTAGTGGCCATTGTTTCTTTGTGTGTGTGTTGAAACTTAAATAAGAGATTATGAAGTTGGTTACATCATTGTTTGGACTTTTTATTTGAAGAAACAAGTTGCTTGTGGAAGTGTAACGCTCGTGTTCTGCGATTTGGCCAATGCGGAAAATCTGGTTTGTTACGATCGAACTGGACTTAAGCTGAGTTGGGCAGCTTAGGTCAACTAAAAAGGAAATGTCAATTAAACCTTCCGCAGATTAACGCTCCTCTCTCCGTCCTTCTTCCACAGATCCTCCTCTCCGTCCTTCTTCCACAGATCCTCTTCCTCCTTCTTCCGCAGATCATCCTCGCCGCTAATCTTCCAGGGATCGTCGTCGTCGCTAATCTTTCACGGATCGTCATACTTCCAGGGATCGTCCTCGTTGCTCTTCTTCCACTGATCGCTCTTCTTTCACGGATCGTCATACTTCCAGGGACTTTTTATTAAGATATAATCTTTTTTGGCTTTTTTTCATAATTCACATAAATTTATTTGTAGTTTATTTACACACTAGATTTTGACCCGCGTCAAACTCGGGATTACAAATTTTAATTAATTTATTTTTATATTTTGATTTACATAAAATACATTATGATTTGGGAAGATAGGTTTAATATTCTAAAAATTTTGTAAAATTTAAAAATTAACCCTTGTTTAAAAAAGTTTGAAAACTAACATTTTTGTTTCTAAAAAAAAAGAATATATATTCTGATAATTCAAACTTTTTTTAATATCATTTTCGAAATTAATTTGATCTAGATATTTAGAATATATTATGGAAACAATAAATTTGATTTAGATATTTAGCATTTCCTTGGGCTATTTAACGATCTCAATTTTTTTCTCCCGAAGTAAGCAAGACTCTGGTTTTGAATTTGATACCTATTCGTGTATATGTATAAAGAGTTTGGTGTATATATATAAAGAGTTTGGTCCTTGTACCATTTATGGCTCACTATTATATGAAAGAACAATTCTTGGGTTCACCCCTAGGGGTGAACCTTTCTCATTCACCCCTAGGGGTGAACCTTTCTCATTCACCCCTTTTTATTAACCAATCAAAATCATCCATATAATCTAATTTAATTATTTAATTAAATCATTAAAAGAAATCAAAAATGAATTTTAATGTGGGACTAGAATTTGATTTGTTTCAAATTATTATTCAGCTTAGAAAAATAAGTTTAATAAATCAAAAGTCTAACCCAAAATGTTTTGTGAGTGCATACGAAAGTTTTATCATTTAAAATCATTAGCTTTAAACCAATTGAAACATAAATCAACAAAGATTTATAAGTTAACCCAAAAAAATTCTACACCCCAAACTCAAACTCTAAACTTAAAACTATACCCTAATTATGGAATAGTTAACCCAAAATAAATTCTAAACCTCAAACTCAAGCCCTAAACCCCAAAGTTATACCCTAATTTGGAAATAGTTAATCCAAAATAAATTTGAAATCCCAAACTCAAACCCTAAACCCAAAAGCTATACCCTAATTTGGGAATAGTTAACCCAAACCTAAAAATTTAAACTACAAATCCATTGATAATCAATTTTTGTAGTTTAAATTTTTGGGTTTGGGTTAACTAATCTCAAATTAGGGTATAGTTTTATGGGGTAGGATTTGGATTTAGGGTTTAGGTAATCCCAAATTATTTTTGTTACATCTTCATGTTTGCTATCATTAAGAAGAAACACTACCAATTACGTTTTTTTTCTTTTTCTGGAAAATATTATTAAATCATTCAAAGATCCAAATTAAAAATTCAAAATAACAAAAGAAGAAGAATAAAAATGTTTCAGTGATACAATATTTTGTGGTACAATATTATTTGATACAATATTATGTGGGCCCTACTTTGATTAAGTTTGAATTTTTTTAATGATTAAACTAAATGATTTAACTAATAGACACATGTCAAATTTTAAGTAGGTAATTAAGAAGGGGTGAATGAGTTATGTTCACCCCTAGGCGTGAACCCAAGAATTATCCTATATGAAATGGTTTTTGATTTATGCAATTACAAAGTTTAAAACTAAAGACACAACTCAAGTAAAATGTTTAAGAAAAGACAAGAAGTCCAATATGCAGATTAAATGTATTGAAGATCAAACTTATTAAACCATAAAAAGTACTGAAACAAACTTATCAAACCATAAAAAGTATTGAAACATAGAAACATCAAATTCCTAATCAATGAAAACATAGCAAATCAAATCCCAATGATGAATGAAGAATCAAATCTTATGTTCCCTTTTTAAAAGGTAACTAAAATGATGGTTTCTGTAAAATAAAATTTAATCTAAACAAACTTCCTCATTTTAGGTGACCCAAAAAAAAACTTCCTCATTTTAATTTTTGTACTATTAAAATTTATTTATTTTCAATTTTTATTAATCTTTACAAGATTGATTTAAATATGGAAATGGTTATTTTTCAAAAAAATCTTAAAAAGGGTTAGTTTTCAAAATAAAAAAGGATTTTGAGAATATTAATACAAATTTCCTCTAAATTAAAATCAAAGTGACTTTGAACGGCCGTGGAAACCCCGTTTTTGAACGTGGGATGATTCTTTGTAAATTCATCTAGAAAATATAATCTAATACTATACCTAAAAAAGGACTTATGGTATAAAAATAGTTGTTGTAGGCCATGTAATTATAGAAATCAACATTTCCTTCATTTCTGGTTTGAACGAAGAAATCGTGTGATTGTAATTAAGAGTTTGAACACAGTCACACCCTTTGAATTTTTGTCGCCGCAAATACCAAGTCTCAACCTTCAACTCCTCTCTCATACAAACTGAATAATTTTTTTTATAGAAAAAAAAATTCATAGAAAAATCATAAGATAATAAAAATATGATAACCTTAACCTATAAAATAAAAATTAGAAAAATCATATCCACTTAATAGCAGAATCCTCGAGTCTCTCCTATATAAACACCACAACCACCTTTGGAACATACATAATTTTTTTTTCTTTGAAAACAATGTACTCTTCATTGTCTATCTTGGCTGTGTTGGCCGCCACACAACTTCTCCTAACACGTAGCGTTTCATCTTTGAACATGAGTAATGCGTATCTGCACCACAAATGTTACGTCACTCAAGGGAAATACAAACCGGGAAGTGTGTACGAGAAAGAGCTCACACATATCACTCACACGATCTCTTCGACCAGTGATTTAAGCAAAGGTTACGAAATGATGTCCCTTGGTGGGGCTAGTCATAACGTCTCAGTCATCCTCCAGTGCCGCGGCGACTCCTATGGGCCCAAATGTCGTTCCTGCTATGTCACTGCTCTCTCTGGGGTAATTCCATTTCAATATTTTTGATTATATATCACATATTTTACATGTATATATAAAATCCTCACACAAACCCAAAAAAAAAATCACTTCAATAGAAGTCAGTTTTTGTAACAATTTATCCATAAAAATACAGCATACATGCTCTATTAATTATATGTGAATTCATATTCACAATGTGGTTATTAATTGTGGCATTGATGTGAAAAATGTATATAACAGCTTCGTAGGAAATGTCCAAAATACAAGGGGGGAATAATATGGTATGACCAATGTCTTCTCGAGTTTTCTGGAATACAAACTGTGTTTCAAATTGATTACGACAACAATTATTGTATGTCTAACCCGAATGACGTGAGCGACGATCAAAGATATCAGAATTCGTACTTCATGAAGTGGAATTTTTTCATTGGTAATCTGACACGTATAGCCACTGAGAAAGGATATAGTGACCCGATACCATTATACGCTGCAGGAGAGAGGAGGATTGGGACGAATAAGATGTACGGAATGGTGCAGTGTACGGGAGACGTAACTATAAAAGGTTGTCAGGAATGTATTATGTATCAGGTGGTGACCTTTCAGAGATACATGTTTGCTAAACGAGGAGCGAGAGTTTTGGGTAGGAGTTGTAACATTAGGTTTGAGTTATACCCTTTTGTTCCTAATTCTTTGAAGAGGTAAAACAATTGAAAAAATTGTGGTTTGTAGCTAGGTTTATTCGTAAACCTTTATTTTATTTTATTTATATTAATATACTTGAATTTATTATTTTATTTAGAAGAGTCATGTGATGTTTAAACTAGTTGGTTAGTCTGCGTCATTTGAACTGTCCCCAAGATAGTATAGTATAACACTGTCTAGATGTTCTATCATATTGATTGTATAGCTATCGTTATTTGAAATAGCTGCAAAAATATTAAATAGAGAACACTATAGTTTGACAAAAGCATTGTAGATACTTAAGTTGATGTTAAGTAAAAAAATATCCATCAAGAAGCATTCTTTTAGTTGTTTTCATTGGAAGATATGGTGCGTTTTTTTAGAATCATCAATAACTCAGGCTTATTATAACTTTGCATTAGATCACTTGACCATTTTTTTTTGGTTTATTTTTACATTTTCTAACCTTTTGCATCTCTTTTTGCTATCTAAAGCTACAAATTCCCTTTTTAGCTTGTAAATAATACAAAAAAAATTAGACCAGGGTACTAAAACTTAAAAGCAAATCATACGTGACAAAAAAAAACAAAGAGAAGCAAATCATTCAATCTATATAAGTTTTTTTTTTTTTTTTTTTGATAAAATGTGAAATTTAATTACCAAAATCTGGAAAACTGTTTATACATCTTGCTCGGCGGAGCATTAGGAATCAAAAAGGCCAAAAAAAAGAGAAAAAACCTAAATGAGACCGAAGTGGAGGATGATTTGCTGGAAGCATATGTGTGATTACTCGTAGGCGAACCAGTGAGAAAGCAGGCCTCGAAACTGTTTCCGGTGAATTCGCGCGAGAATGGAATCCCTAATATTTCTATCCATCTGCTTAAAGATAACCGAATAAGAAGACATAACAGAGTTGTGAATTCTATTGTTCCTTTCTTTCCAGATGTTGAATATCAAGATTTGGGTTGTGAGCTGCTTAAGCACAAGTGGTGGAGTTCTAGCCGCTGAAGATAACCAAGCGATTAGGTCTGACCAAGTTGGAAAGTGTTGATTAGGCCTTCCGAGTCGAATGAGCACCATGTTCCAAATCTGCGTACTAAATTCACAGTGAAGAAACAAATGGTCACGTGTTTCAGGCATCCTACTACAAAGAGGACAAGATGTGTTGATAGTCAGTCCCCAGGCAGCGAGACGAGACTTAAGTGGGAGTCTATCCAGGTGCGTGACCCAAAAAGTGAAGGCATACTTTGGTATACAACCTCTGTACCAAACCGCCTTGGCCCACTGCTTGGTTGTGCTTGTTGGTCTTATCTGGTCCCATGTTTTCGCGGTCGAGAAGGAGGTAGTTGTAGTACCTTCTACATGCCATAGATAGGAATCTGCACCTTGCTCCTGATTAGGGATAGGGGACTCTAGCAGAACAGCTCGGAGGCTTGCAAGCGCGGGTGTCCTTGTGCGGTTGGAGGGCAGAATCCATCCAGAAGGACCTACACCATCAAACACATATGCAGATTCTGGAATGCCAGTAAGCTGGGGACCTGAGATTCCAACGTAATCAATTAGGGGTCCTAATCTATTCCAATGGTCAAACCAGAAACTTGCAGTTCTTCCATTTGCAACTTGACATCTCAGAAATCTTTTAGCTAAGGGTCTCATAGTAAGGAGCGCTTTCCAAATCCACGAGTGAGATGAGGCATGTTCAGCATTCCAGAAATTTGCATGACGTAATCTGTGAAATTTGTTCCACGCAACCCAAAGAGAGTCTCTGTTAGCAAAACGCATCCAGATAAGGCGAAGGTTAAGAGTTTTGTTCCATGTACGGAAGGAACGCAGCCCAAGCCCTCCTTCATCTTTTGGTAGACAAACTTGCTGCCACGAGACCTTAATGCCTCCCTTTGTATTGATGTCTCCAGTCCAAAGGAACCTGTTACAGAGCTGTTCAATCTTCTTAAGACAACAGATAGGAAGAACAAAAGTGGACATCCAGAAGTTTAAGATGTTGTAAATGACTGAGGAGATTAGCTGCAGCCTGCCCGCAAACGAGAGAGTCTTTGTTGCCCAGTGGTTGAACCTTGAAGAGATCTGATCAATGAGAGGGGAGTAGTCGTTCTTACGCAGCTTCCTGTGCAGTAAGGGTAATCCCAAATACCGGAAAGGGAAGGTGCCATTAACAAAGCCAAAAGCAGCCGTTTCCTCATTTTCTACGTTGCTCAAACCTGCAGTATAGATCCCCGACTTTTCCTTGTTCATCTCTAGACCAGAGAGTGATTTAAAGTCGTCAAGCACATAAGTTATAGCTAAAAGGGATGATGGCTTCCCATCATAAAAAATCATTAGGTCATCAGCAAAGGCTAAGCTAGAGATACGCAAGTCTTTAGCCTTAGGATGATAACCTATTGAACCATCAGAGAATTTAGCTTCCAATAACCATCAGAGAATTTGACTTTGTAATCTATATAAGTTTGAACTAACAAACCAGTGAGACAATTTTTTCTATATCCTATATATATTAATTAAGGAGACATTCAAAGTTCAAAATCCTAGGTGTCACTCATTGAGACATTCTAAGTTAAAAAATCCTAGGTGTCATGTTAAGAGTGTTTTAAAAGTTAATTAGCATTCTATTAAAAAGATTAAGAAAGAAAAAATTTCCTAAAACTTATGAACAATCCTAAAATTTCACATAGATTTTCCTACAACATTCTGAAATATATAGTTTCCTAAACTATAAACATTTATGACGAAAATTGATTTTGTACAATTATAACATCTTAAAGATTTTTAATATACACATTCTAATTATCATAAAATTTATTACCAACTTTCCTATTAATTCTAAGGACATTATAATTTTTTTTATTTGTATATCAAAGATAAATAAATAATGATTTGCAAGTTTTTATTTGTTTGACTTTGGTACTATTACAGTTTTTTAATTGCAAAAATAAAGATAAAAATATCGGTTTTGTAAATCAAATTTAAATTTTGATTACTTATTCATATTTTTGTCAAAATATATGTAAATGTTATTAACTTATATAAATATTTTGAACATTACATACAAATCAAAATATCAAATTTATTTCCATAAATAAACTAAATAAATCGTATATAATATTTCTGGTCTCCAAGGGAAGTAGGTCGGGAGGACGAAGAAGATCCACTGTTGCTGCCTGCAGGGGCGGATCTAGGACCTAAATTTGGTGGGGGCACTATATTTTAAATAAACATGATAAAAAATAAATATAAAATGTTATAATAATATTGTTTTCTTTCATCAAAAAATATAGAAATGATTGTGTTATATTTTATATATTCTAATAATACGTTTGAATTTTATTGAAAATCATTGTAAAACTTCCTTTTTTTTTGTCACATTGTAAAATTTCTTGTTTTCTTAAATTTTATTCTATAGATATTTAGTCTTGAAAGAAAATTATGATATAGAAAAACATAAATTGTGGCTTAAAAAAATCAGAGATCTACTTTAATTATAAAAGGAAGAGGATTATTTTGGAAAGATGTAAAGATTTAGTAAATGGAAAAGCAGTTGAAAAATAAAGTTTACTAGATACATACACAATTGCAAATAAAGAAGCTAATTAAGAAAATAGAAACATGACTCGATTAATTAATGCAAAATTTATGATAGGCTAAAAGTAAAAAATATGTAAATAGTGGGTGCATTATGGGATTTGGACGTGGAATTGGTGGGGGCACTAGAGCAATTTAATCACTAAATTACCAATCTCTTCACGTAATTACATATATAAAAAAAAATTGTTGAAATTTAACGGGGGCACGTGCCCCCCCTTCCACCATGTTGGAACCGCCCCTGGCTGCCTGGTGTAGAAACCGGCGACAGCTGACGGTTCACCGCAAAGTAAAGATCCAATGCAGGCAATGTAGTTGTAAGTTTTTGTCCTTGCTCCTCGTTAAAACCGAACCCTAACTCAATAGATCCTTTGAGCTCACTCAAGTCCTCGTCCGTTAAGTCATCTCCTCCTTCGTTTATTTGATGGAGCATATGGCGACGCTTACGCTCCCACACGATGTCTCTTCGTGTTTCCAACATGGAAAGTTGCTTTGAGAGACGTTTCTTGGTCTTAATCCTAGGTGGTTCTAATGCCATCTTTTGAAGCTCATTGGAGCTGGTGGTTAACGATTGGTTTAGTCAATTGAGTGGTCAATTACGGTTAGTATCTGGTTTACTAAACTAAGCATATTCCCCAGAAGATGTAGATACACAAAGTACGTTTCGCAGCTCCGTAACAAGAGGAACATAACAGAGTCAAAAGCAGTTGTAACTTGTTGTAGATTTCTCTAGATATTAGCTAAGTCTTTTGCTATATATGTATGCATTTCGGATCTTAATCAATACACAGAAATATTCAGACTCTCTTTCTCTTTATGGTATCAGAGCCTGAAACATTGAAATCAAAAATCTAAATTTTCTTTTCTTTGACTCTCGATCCTTTGAAACCCGATCATGGCAGCACCTCAGACACAGACTGCTACCGATGCTACACTGAACCCGACTGAAGTGAGAAGAACCATCTCACCGTATGATCTGACTTCCGCTGACAATCCCGGTGCCGTCATCTCACATCCTCTCTTGAGAGGAACCAACTACGATGAATGGGCTTGCGGAATGAAGACGGCACTGACTTCACGCAAGAAGTTTGGTTTCCTCGATGGATCCATTCCAAAACCAGCGGAAGATTCTCCTGACCTAGATGATTGGTGGACGATTCAGGCACTTCTCGTGTCATGGATCAAAATGACGATTGACCCGACGCTTCGTTCTACAATCTCTCACAGAGATGTGGCGCAGGATCTGTGGGAGCACTTGAAGAAACGATTCTCCGTCATGAACGGAGCTCGAATTCAGCAACTCAAAGCTGAACTTGCTTGCTGCAAACAAAGAGGACTCGCAATTGAAGCCTACTACGGCAAGTTGACTCGAATCTGGGATAGTCTTGCAAGTCATCGTCCTCTGCGAACTTGCAAGTGTGGAAAATGTGTTTGTGATCTTGGCACTGTTCAAGAAGCAGACCGTGAAGAAGACAAAGTCCATCAATTTTTGTTTGGACTTGATGACCAATATCGTACAGTTCGGTCGAGTTTGGTCTCACGTGTTCCTGTCCAGCCTTTAGAAGAAGTTTACAATATTGTAAGGCAAGAAGAGGACTTACGTTCACATGGAGAAGAAAGACCAGAAGTGACCGCGTTCGCCGTGCAAGCAAAAACAAGATACCGTAACGATGAGAAGGACAAAGGTATCTTGTGTAAGCATTGCAATCGTAGTGGTCATGCTTCCGATCACTGTTACGCTGTCATTGGGTATCCGGAGTGGTGGGGTGATCGCCCCAAGAGCAGAACACTCAATGGAAGAGGTCGTGGAGGAAACTCAGGTGCTAGCTCAAGTGGAGGACGAGGACGTGGACAAATGACTTATGCCAATCGGGTCTATGTTCCAAATATGGAAAACCAGTCCACTGAGCAAGCACACTATGTGCTAACAGACCAAGATCGTGATGGTGTGAATGGATTGACGGAGCAGCAATGGCGTTCCATTAAGAGCATTCTTAATGCTGGAAAAGACGGGTCAACAACCGAAAAATTGTCTGGTAAGAGTACTTTCCCCTCTTGGATTATGGATACGGGGGCTTCTCATCATTTAACAGGGAGATTTGATGCATTATCAAATGTTAGAGATATGGCACCTGTGTTGATAATTATGGCTGATGGTAGAGAACAAGTTTCTTGTCAAGAGGGATCAATACGGCTCGGTCCGGCTCTGATTATGAAATCTGTTTACTATGTTGAAGATTTTAAATCAGAACTGATTTCGGTTGCACAATTAATGGATGAGAATAGATGCATCGTTCAGCTAGCTGATCAATTCCTTGTTGTTCAGGACCGCATTTCGAGGATGGTGATTGGAGCGGGTGAAAGAGTGGGTGGAACGTTTCACTTTCGTAGCATGGAGACTGCAGCATCAGTCACAACTAAGGAGGATACGACGTTTGAGCTGTGGCACAATCGGATGGGTCATCCGTCTGCGAAAGTTGTTGGCTTGCTTCCGTTTGTTTATGTTTCTGTTGCTTCCGCAAATCTCAATAAAGCGTGTGATATTTGTCTCCGCGCAAAACAAACAAGAGATTGTTTTCCGATTAGTATGAATAAAACTTCAAAGATTTTTGAACTTATTCATGTTGATATTTGGGGTCCGTATCGAACGCCTTCACACTGTGGAGCACGTTATTTTTTGACAATAGTGGATGATTATTCAAGAGGTGTGTGGCTGTACTTGTTAAACGATAAAAGTGAGGCTTCAATTCACTTGCAAAACTTCTTCGCATTGACAGAAAGGCAATTCAATGAACAAGTGAAAGCTATAAGAAGCGATAACGGTTCGGAATTCCTGTCTTTGACTACATTCTTTCAAAAACATGGAGTTCTTCACGAAACATCATGTGTTGGCACTCCACAACAGAATGGGAGGGTAGAGCGAAAGCATCGGCACATCCTCAACGTTGCAAGAGCTCTGCGATTTCAAGCAAATCTTCCTATCGAATTTTGGGGAGAATGTGTTTTGACAGCATGCTATTTGATAAACAGAACACCAAGCTCTGTGTTGCAGAATTCCACACCTTATGAACGTCTTTACGGCAAAGCTCCGTCGTATGATAACCTCAGAGTCTTCGGTAGTTTATGTTATGCACATAATCAGTTGCGCGGTGGAGATAAATTCGCTTCGAGAAGTCGAAGATGTGTATTTGTGGGATATCCCTATGGGAAGAAGGGTTGGCGTTTATTTGACATCGAAAAGACTGAGTTCTTTGTTTCTCGTGATGTGGTTTTCTCAGAATCAAAATTTCCATATTCCCCTGAGACTTCTCTGGTGTCTCTTGACGATGAAGAAGAAGGCCAAGCATTATGGGCTCCAATTTCAGAAGGCATTGTTGTTGATGAAATAACAAACCAACGTGTTGGGCCTCTAATACAAGCAAGCCCAATACAAGAAGTTGAATCAAGTCAACCAATTCAGCCCATTTTCTCATCGATATCTTCTTCTTCCACAACGCCGATTTCACAAATTCATCCGACAGAGCCAACTCCGCCACCTTCACCGACTCAGGCTCACGAGACTGTTGTTGTTGATGTTCCAGAGGAACATATGGGTCGTGGACATCGATCAAAGAAACCTCCGGTAACTCTCAAAAACTATGTCGTCAATTTAGTTAATTTGAAATCTGCCGAACCCAAGGTGATTTATCCAGTTTCAAATACTGATGATGTCCGTCGATTCTCTGAGAGACATATTGCTTATGTCACTGCAATTATCACGACGACAGGACCAAAATCTTTTCGAGAAGCAATGAAAGATAAACGGTGGCGCGATTCTGTGGGAAAAGAAATTGTAGCGTTGGAAGACAATGAAACTTGGGAGCTTGTGGACTTACCTCCAGGAAAACGAGCAATCGGAAGTCAATGGGTATTTAAAGTGAAGTTTCAATCGGATGGTTCTGTAGAAAGATTCAAGTCGCGATTGGTAGCTCTCGGAAACAAACAAATCGAAGGAGTAGATTATGGAGAGACCTTTGCTCCAGTTGCAAAGATGGGTACGGTACGTTTGTTTCTTGATGTAGCTGTTAAAAGAAATTGGGATGTACATCAGATGGATGTACATAATGCATTTTTACATGGCGATTTAGACGAGGAGGTTTACATGAAGTTACCTCCAGGATTTCATTCTGAGCAGAAGAACAAAGTTTGTAAGTTGAAAAAGTCTATCTACGGACTACGACAAGCACCCCGCTGCTGGTTTGCCAAACTCTCAAAGGCTTTGATTTCTTATGGATTTGAGCAATCTTTATCAGATTACTCATTGTTTACTATGGATAAAGATGGTGTTCAACTAAACATTTTGATCTATGTAGACGACTTGATAATTACTGGAAACTGCCCAGAGTCTACACAAGCTTTTAAAGATTATTTTTCGTCCTGTTTTCACATGAAAGACTTGGGACCCTTGAAGTATTTTTTGGGGATTGAGGTTTGCGCGAAACAAGTCAGGCTTCTATCTTTGTCAACGCAAGTATGCATTAGACATAATCAATGAGATGGCAATGTCGACGGCTAAATGTGCAAGTTTTCCGTTGGAGCAAAATCAGAAGTTAGCTCTTTCTACCTCTGCTTTGCTTATTGATCCAACCAGGTATAGACGCTTACTTGGAAGGCTCATTTACTTGGTGGTAACAAGGCCTGATATTGCTTTTTCAGTCCATGTTCTTTCTCAATTTATGAAAGCACCAAGAGAAGATCATTGGCTTGCAGCAACTCGGGTTGTACGGTATCTAAAATCTGATCCAGGTCAAGGAGTATTACTTCGATCAGATGATAACTTCCAGATTACGGGATGGTGTGACTCTGATTGGGCAAGTTGTCCACTGACACGCCGTTCCGTAACCGGTTATTTTGTTCAGCTTGGAGAGTCGCCGGTAGCTTGGAAAACAAAGAAACAACCAACTGTAAGTCGTTCTTCAGCTGAAGTGGAATACCGTTCCATTGCCTTTCTCACACAAGAATTGATTTGGACGAAAAGAATGTTAGCTACTCTTGGAGTTAGACATGATCAGCCAATGGTGGTCTATTGTGACAGCAAATCAGCTATTTACATAGCCACAAACCCAGTTTTCCATGAAAGAACGAAGCATATAGAGCTCGACTGCCATTTTGTGCGCGATGAGGTACTTACTCGAAACATTTTATTGAAACATGTTGGTACAAAGTCACAACTGGCAGACATCTTTACAAAAGCAATTGGTCGTGATGGTTTTGACACTTTCCGAATCAAGTTAGGCATAAAAAAACTTGTATGCTCCAACTTGAGGGGGGTATTGGAGCTGGTGGTTAACGATTGGTTTAGTCAATTGAGTGGTCAATTACGGTTAGTATCTGGTTTACTAAACTAAGCATATTCCCAAGAAGATGTAGATACACAAAGTACGTTTCGCAGCTCCGTAACAAGAGGAACATAACAGAGTCAAAAGCAGTTGTAACTTGTTGTAGATTTCTCTAGATATTAGCTAAGTCTTTTGCTATATATGTATGCATTTCGGATCTTAATCAATACACAGAAATATTCAGACTCTCTTTCTCTTTAAGAAGCTTCTTGATAGATCCATCAAGATCTTGGTTAACGATTGGTTTAGTCAATACACTCAATGCTTCACCAACTCTCACCATTTTTCTTTGTTATTAATGTTAGAAATAGAAGACACGTTTATGTTTTTATGATAAAGAGAAGTTGTTCATTAAGGGTTTGTGCCTTCTTGTACAAGTTAGGTCGTCGTGCTTAGTACCTTTTTGTACAAGCTAGCTCGTGTATGCAATAATTAATGAAAAAAAAAAGAAGTTGAATCAATCTCTCTTATGTTTTCTTGTGGTGCAAGACCGGGCAAAGATTAAAGTGCGGCCTGCACAAGAATTGAATGTAGGATGATGAAGGAGGATTTTGTGAAAATCTCAAAGTTCTCTACCTCGAAACTATGCTTCTTCGAAGAGAATAAAGGGAGGAGAAGTTTTTTCTGTTTGGTTTATTTTATGTATGTACAGAAGAGAATATAAGGTTTCTGGTGAACATTAATGGTAGAATATTAGAAACACAGGTGAAAAGGGATGGTTTTGCAGTTTCGACCACACATAATGTATTGTTTGAAAGTAGGGTTTTAGAATTTTCTTTTGCCGTTTTTAATGGGCTTTCGCTCTGTTAACTGCCTATGGAGATTCTGAAACTGTTTTACTACTTGAGAGAATCCAAAAACAAACCCATATGGTTTCTGTTGTAATAACCAACTCTTTCTTCATTTAGGTTTGCTGTTAATTTTGACATGAAAATAACAGTTTTTGCCAAAAATATTTGTCCTTTATTTGTGTTAAGAAAAAGAATTACGCAATTAAAAAAAAATTTGTTAGGAAAAGTAACGATGCAACCCAAATTCTAATATAAAATAAAGCATATGATGGGAAACCATTGTGATCATCGCGTTACATTGAAAAGAAAAAAAAAAATTATCATCAATGGCTCTCAACATAATTATGGAAGTTGAGGAGAAATTGTAATATTAAGAACGAAGCTTCATTTTGATGTTTTCTATGCTAGCATGAAAGCCACTACATGAATCTTTCTCAAAGAGGTAATTCCATGAAGACCAAATGCAATTAAATTACATATGCAGAGATATTTGGTTTAAGATAGAGGTCCCAACTTCCGATGAGTCTTTTATATATTTGGGATTGTTTGTTTGGTGAAAGAGTCAAGTACGTAAGTGAAAGTTGGATCATTTTCTTTTATAACTTGTACAAATTGTTAGCGATTTTAAATTTTTGAATTTTTTTTTGTGAACTGTTCGTTAAATCCTTTTACTAAGTTTAAGATTTCTTAGTTGGATGAAATACATGACTTTCCAAATGCAAACGGCGTGGGATACAAGTCTCATGATGATGGATAAGGGAGCTCAAACTGAACTTTTAGTTAATTCCCCGTTGATGGCTGAAGCTTTCGCGATTCGCCTCGCATTGACAAAAGCTCGTTATGGAGGATGCTCGAAAATTTTTGGACTTGCAGGTGATGGTAGGAGCTCTTACATCAACAAATCAATCAAGGAAATATTTGGAGTCTTACAGGATATCAAAGCAGGTGGCGATTCGATATCGACTCATCTAGAAAATATTATATAGATAAGATATCTAAAAGACACTTGTGGTAAAAAAATAGTTGTGGTAAGCCATTGTAATTATAGTAATTAACATTTCCTTCATTTCAGGTTTGACACCATACAAATCGTGTGGTTGTAATTAAAAGTTAAAACTCAATCACACCTTTGCAATTTTGTCGCCGCAAATACCAAGTCTCAACCTTCAGCTCCTCTCTCATGTCCGATACAAACTGAAGAAATATTTTCTTCTAGCTAGAAACTAAGGTAATTATAATATTAAAAATTTAACCAATAAAATAAAAGATACAAAAATCATCTCCACTTAATAGCAAAATCTTTCGAGTTTCTCCTATATAAAGACCACATCCACCTTTGGAAAAACACAATTTTTCCTTTTCTTTTCAAAAAAATGGACTCTTCATTATTTGTATCAAAGCGCCTCGTCTTTTTTTTTTAATTATACACAGTTTCCCCAAAGGCTTTCTAGGCCCAAGAGACTAATCTGTGTCGCCGGCGATGCCCAAATTTTAATCCCCCGGTGGCCAAGAATCGAACCCGGGACCTTATTGACCCCTCGTCTTGACCCCTATCTTGGCCGTGGTGGCCACAAAACTTCTCCTTACACATAGTGTTTCGTCTTTGAACATGACTAATGCATATCTGCACCACAAATGCTACATCATTCAGGGAAATACAAAGTGGGAAGTGTGTACGAGAAAGAGCTCACTAGTATCACTCACAATATCTCTTCGATTAGTGGTCTTGGCAGAGGTTTCAAAATGATTGCCCGTAGTGTGGCTAATAATATCATCTCGGTCATGCTCCAGTGTCGGGGCGACTCTTACGGCCCCAAATGCCGTTCTTGCTATGCCACCGCTCTTTCTGGGGTAACTTCATTTCAACTTTTTTTATTATTAAATTTCACATGTATAAAATCCACTAACACGCACAAAAAAAAATTATTGGTTACAAATTTATCCATAAACATACCATAGACAAAAAAAAAACTATTAATATATGTGAATGATTATGCACAACATGGTTCTTAATTGTGGCATTGGCATCGAAAATGTATACGACAGCTTCGTAGGAAATGTCCAAACTACAAGGGGGGAATAATATGGTATGACCAATGTCTTCTCGAGTTTTCAGGGATCGATACTGTGTTTGATAAAAACGATTACGACAGCAAATTTTGCATGTCTAACCCAAAGAACGTGAGCGGCAATGTGAGCGATAAAAATTCGTTCTTCGAGAAGGCGATGATTTTATTTTCTAATCTGACAAGTATAGCAATAGAAAAGGACTATGGCGACGCGACAGCACTCTATGCGGCGGGGGAGAGGAGGATTGGGACGAATAAGTTGTATGGAATGGTGCAGTGTACGGGAGACCAAGGTAAAAAAGGTTGTCGGGAGTGTATTTCTTATCATCTGGTGCATTTTCAAGATTGCTTATACGGTAAACGAGGAGCGAGAGTTTTGAGTAGGAGCTGCAACTTTAGGTTTGAGTTATACCCTTTTGTTCCTAATTCTTTGAAGATGTAAAAACAATTTTATTTATATTCATATACATGGATTTATTATTTTATTTATAAAAGTCATAGTTTAAATTAGCCATGCACATACATGAAGCATTTGAACAACTGTCCTCAAGACAACTTAGTATTACATCTGTCTAGATGTTCCCAAACTAGCATATTAACTGTATTGCTAGTGTCATTATTTCAAATAGCTGCAAAATTTCAAAATATACAGTGGAATCAGAAGACCATAAGTTGACAAAAGCATTGTAGATACTTAAGCTGATGTGAATTTTAAAATTTTATCCATCAAGAAGCATTCTTTTAGTTGTTTGCCTATGAAGACATTGTGCATTTTTTAGAATCATCAATAACTCACGCTTATCATGACTTTGCATGAGTTCTACCATCACTTGACTGTCCGTTGGTTTGTTTTCATATTTTCTAACCTTTTGCATCAAGTTTTGCGATCTAAGGCTACAAATCCCTCTTTTAGCTTATAAATAATACAAAAGTAGTCAAGATACTAAAAAATAAAAGTATATCATTGAATATATAAGTTTGAAACAAACCAATGAGACTGTTTTTTCTATATGTGAAAATAATTTATGTCAACTATACAAAAAAGCCAAAAGAGATTATGTATCCAACAAAAATTAATTCGTTCAGTTTCAAACTTCCAACTAACATGTAATTTTCAACAGTAATTTTCCATCTTCCCGAGTCTCTTGTAATCCTAATCCTAATTTGTAGCCGCCATACAATCTATAGATATATCATATATATACAAACTTACTCTAAACTTAAAAAAAAATACAAAAATAGTTTTCTTTAGTGTAACGAGTTATCTGACCAATTAAATTAAAGGGAAGATTGGTTTAATATTCCAAAAATTTTGTAAAATTTGAAAATTAACCCTTGTTTAAAAAAGTTTGAAAACTAACATTTTTGTTTCTAAAAAAAGAATATATATTCTGATAATTCAAACTTTTTTTAATATCATTTTCGAAATTAATTTGATCTAGATATTTAGAATATATTATGGAAACAATAAATTTGATTTAGATATTTAGCATTTCCTTGGGCTATTTAACGATCTCAATTTTTTTCTCCCGAAGTAAGCAAGACTCTGGTTTTGAATTTGATACCTATTCGTGTATATGTATAAAGAGTTTGGTGTATATATATAAAGAGTTTGGTCCTTGTACCATTTATGGCTCACTATTATATGAAAGAACAATTCTTGGGTTCACCCCTAGGGGTGAACCTTTCTCATTCACCCCTAGGGGTGAACCTTTCTCATTCACCCCTTTTTATTAACCAATCAAAATCATCCATATAATCTAATTTAATTATTTAATTAAATCATTAAAAGAAATCAAAAATGAATTTTAATGTGGGACTAGAATTTGATTTTGTTTCCATAAAAACAAAGAATCATTATTCAGCTTAGAAAAATAAGTTTAATAAATCAAAAGTCTAACCCAAAATTTTTTGTGAGTGCATACGAAAGTTTTATCATTTAAAATCATTAGCTTTAAACCAATTGAAACATAAATCAACAAAGATTTATAAGTTAACCCAAAAAAATTCTAAACCCCAAACTCAAACCCTAAACCCAAAACTATACCCTAATTATGGAATAGTTAACCCAAAATAAATTCTAAACCTCAAACTCAAGCCCTAAACCCCAAAGCTATACCCTAATTTGGAAATAGTTAATCCAAAATAAATTTGAAATCCCAAACTCAAACCCTAAACCCAAAAGCTATACCCTAATTTGGGAATAGTTAACCCAAACCTAAAAATTTAAATTACAAATTAAATCCATTGATAATCAATTTTTGTAGTTTAAATTTTTGGGTTTGGGTTAACTAATCTCAAATTAGGGTATAGTTTTATGGGGTAGGATTTGGATTTAGGGTTTAGGTAATCCCAAATTATTTTTGTTACATCTTCATGTTTGCTATCATTAAGAAGAAACACTACCAATTACGTTTTTTTTCTTTTTCTGGAAAATATTATTAAATCATTCAAAGATCCAAATTAAAAATTAAAAATAACAAAAGAAGAAGAATAAAAATGTTTCAGTGATACAATATTTTGTGGTACAATATTATTTGATACAATATTATGTGGGCCCTACTTTGATTAAGTTTGAATTTTTTTAATGATTAAACTAAATGATTTAACTAATAGACACATGGCAAATTTTAAGTAGGTAATTAAGAAGGGGTGAATGAGTTATGTTCACCCCTAGGGTGAACCCAAGAATTATCCTATATGAAATGGTTTTTGATTTATGCAATTACAAAGTTTAAAACTAAAGACACAACTCAAGTAAAATGTTTAAGAAAAGACAAGAAGTCCAATATGCAGATTAAACGTATTGAAGATCAAACTTATTAAACCATAAAAAGTACTGAAACAAACTTATCAAACCATAAAAAGTATTGAAACATAGAAACATCAAATTCCTAATCAATGAAAACATAGCAAATCAAATCCCAATGATGAATGAAGAATCAAATCTTATGTTCCCTTTTTAAAAGGTAACTAAAATGATGGTTTCTGTAAAATAAAATTTAATCTAAACAAACTTCCTCATTTTAGGTGACCCAAAAAAAAACTTCCTCATTTTAATTTTTGTACTATTAAAATTTATTTATTTTCAATTTTTATTAACCTTTACAAGATTGATTTAAATATGGAAATGGTTATTTTTCAAAAAAATCTTAAAAGGGGTTAGTTTTCAAAATAAAAAAGGATTTTGAGAATATTAATACAAATTTCCTCTAAATTAAAATCAAAGTGACTTTGAACGGCCGTGGAAACCCCGTTTTTGAACGTGGGATGATTCTTTGTAAATTCATCTAGAAAATATAATCTAATACTATACCTAAAAAAGGACTTATGGTATAAAAATAGTTGTTGTAGGCCATGTAATTATAGAAATCAACATTTTCTTCATTTCTGGTTTGAACGAAGAAATCGTGTGATTGTAATTAAGAGTTTGAACACAGTCACACCCTTTGAATTTTTGTCGCCGCAAATACCAAGTCTCAACCTTCAACTCCTCTCTCATACAAACTGAATAATTTTTTTTATAGAAAAAAAAATTCATAGAAAAATCATAAGATAATAAAAATATGATAACTTTAACCTATAAAATAAAAAATAGAAAAATCATATCCACTTAATAGCATAATGCTCGAGTCTCTCCTATATAAACACCACAACCACCTTTGGAACATACATAATTTTTTTTCTTTGAAAACAATGTACTCTTCATTGTCTATCTTGGCTGTGTTGGCCGCCACACAACTTCTCCTAACACGTAGCGTTTCATCTTTGAACATGAGTAATGCGTATCTGCACCACAAATGTTACGTCACTCAAGGGAAATACAAACCGGGAAGTGTGTACGAGAAAGAGCTCACACATATCACTCACACGATCTCTTCGACCAGTGATTTAAGCAAAGGTTACGAAATGATGTCCCTTGGTGGGGCTAGTCATAACGTCTCAGTCATCCTCCAGTGCCGCGGCGACTCCTATGGGCCCAAATGTCGTTCCTGCTATGTCACTGCTCTCTCTGGGGTAATTCCATTTCAATATTTTTGATTATATATCACATATTTTACATGTATAAAATCCTCACACAAACCCAAAAAAAAAATCACTTCAATAGAAGTCAGTTTTTGTAACAATTTATCCATAAAAATACAGCATACATGCTCTATTAATTATATGTGAATTCATATTCACAATGTGGTTATTAATTGTGGCATTGATGTGAAAAATGTATATAACAGCTTCGTAGGAAATGTCCAAAATACAAGGGGGGAATAATATGGTATGACCAATGTCTTCTCGAGTTTTCTGGAATACAAACTGTGTTTCAAATTGATTACGACAACAATTATTGTATGTCTAACCCGAATGACGTGAGCGACGATCAGAGATATCAGAATTCGTACTTCATGAAGTGGAATTTTTTCATTGGTAATCTGACACGTATAGCCACTGAGAAAGGATATAGTGACCCGATACCATTATACGCTGCAGGAGAGAGGAGGATTGGGACGAATAAGATGTACGGAATGGTGCAGTGTACGGGAGACGTAACTATAAAAGGTTGTCAGGAATGTATTATGTATCAGGTGGTGACCTTTCAGAGATACATGTTTGCTAAACGAGGAGCGAGAGTTTTGGGTAGGAGTTGTAACAATAGGTTTGAGTTATACCCTTTTGTTCCTAATTCTTTGAAGAGGTAAAACAATTGAAAAAATTGTGGTTTGTAGCTAGGTTTATTCGTAAACCTTTATTTTATTTTATTTATATTAATATACTTGAATTTATTATTTTATTTAGAAGAGTCATGTGATGTTTAAACTAGTTGGTTAGTCTGCGTCATTTGAACTGTCCCCAAGATAGTATAGTATAACACTGTCTAGATGTTCTATCATATTGATTGTATAGCTATCGTTATTTGAAATAGCTGCAAAAATATTAAATAGAGAACACTATAGTTTGACAAAAGCATTGTAGATACTTAAGTTGATGTTAAGTAAAAAAATATCCATCAAGAAGCATTCTTTTAGTTGTTTTCATTGGAAGATATGGTGCGTTTTTTTAGATCATCAATAACTCAGGCTTATTATAACTTTGCATTAGATCACTTGACTATTTTTTTTTTGGTTTATTTTTACATTTTCTAATCTTTTGCATCTCTTTTTGCTATCTAAAGCTACAAATTCCCTTTTTAGCTTGTAAATAATACAAAAAAAATTAGATCAGGGTACTAAAACTTAAAAGCAAATCATACGTGACAAAAAAAAAAAAAACAAAGAGAAGCAAATCATTCAATCTATATAAGTTTGAACTAACAAACCAGTGAGACAATTTTTTCTATATCCTATATATATTAATTGAGGAGACATTCAAAGTTCAAATTCCTAGGTGTCACTCATTGAGACATTCTAAGTTAAAAAATCCTAGGTGTCATGTTAAGAGTGTTTTAAAAGTTAATTAACATTCTATTAAAAAGATTAAGAAAGAAAAAATTTCCTAAAACTTATGAACAATCCTAAAATTTCACATAGATTTTCCTACAACATTCCGAAATATATAGTTTCCTAAACTATAAACATTTATGACGAAAATTGATTTTGTAAAATTATAACATCTTAAAGATTTTTAATATACACATTCTAATTATCATAAAATTTATTACCAACTTTCCTATTAATTCTAAGGACATTATAAATTTTTTTATTTGTCTATCAAAGATAAATAAATAATGATTTGCAAGTTTTTATTTGTTTGACTTTGGTACTATTACAGTTTTTTAATTGCAAAAATAAAGATAAAAATATCGGTTTTGTAAATCAAATTTAAATTTTGATTACTTATTCATATTTTTGTCAAAATATATGTAAATGTTATTAACTTATATAAATATTTTGAACATTACATACAAATCAAAATATCAAATTTATTTCCATAAATAAACTAAATAAATCGTATATAATATTTATTTAATATTTAACGATAAGATTTAAAATTATTTCATAAAATCATAAGAGGAAATTTGTATTAATATTCTCAAAATCTTTTTTATTTTGAAAACTAACCCCTTTTAAGATTTTTTTGAAAAATAACCATTTCCATATTTAAATCAATCTTGTAAATATTAATAAAAATTGAAAATAAATAAATTTTAATAGTACAAAAATTAAAATGAGGAAGTTTTTTTTTGGGTCACCTAAAATGAGGAAGTTTGTTTTTTTAACACTGCTTTTTTATTATTATTCTATTATAAATTATGAGGAGTTGTTACATCGACGATTCTAACAATGGACAAGTCTTCCGTCTCGAACCACGCTAGACAATTATATCTTATCCCACGCTGAAGACCTCCTGCAAGCTTATCTTCATTAATCTGCAACAAATTATAATAAATCGCATCTTCTAGGGTTCGAACCCCACATCTCTTGGTGTATAAGCATTAATGAACCTTTGGCCGACCATTGAGCCAAGAGGCAGGAAGTTTGTTTAGATTAAATTTTATTTTACAGAAACCATCATTTTAGTTACCATTTAAAAAAGGAATATAAGATTTGATTCTTCATTCATCATTGGGATTTGATTTGCTATGTTTTCATTGATTAGGAATTTGATGTTTCTATGTTTCAATACTTTTTATGGTTTAATAAGTTTGTTTCAGTACTTTTTATGGTTTAATAAGTTTGATCTTCAATACGTTTAATCTGCATATTGGACTTCTTGTCTTTTCTTAAACATTTTACTTGAGTTGTGTCTTTAGTTTTAAACTTTGTAATTGCATAAATCAAAAACCATTTCATATAGGATAATTCTTGGGTTCACCCCTAGGGGTGAACATAACTCATTCACCCCTTCTTAATTACCTACTTAAAATTTGACATGTGTCTATTAGTTAAATCATTTAGTTTAATCATTAAAAAAATTCAAACTTAATCAACGTAGGGCCCACATAATATTGTATCAAATAATATTGTACCACAAAATATTGTATCACCAAAACATTTTTATTCTTCTTCTTTTGTTATTTTTAATTTTTAATTTGGATCTTTGAATGATTTAATAATATTTTCCAGAAAAAGAAAAAAAACGTAATTGGTAGTGTTTCTTCTTAATGATAGCAAACATGAAGATGTAACAAAAATAATTTGGGATTACCTAAACACTAAATCCAAATCCTACCCCATAAAACTATACCCTAATTTGAGATTAGTTAACCCAAACCCAAAAATTTAAACTACAAAAATTGATTATCAATGGATTTGTAGTTTAAATTTTTAGGTTTGGGTTAATTATTCCCAAATTAGGGTATAGCTTTTGGGTTTAGGGTTTGAGTTTGGGATTTCAAATTTATTTTGGATCAACTATTTCCAAATTAGGGTATAGCTTTGGGGTTTAGGGCTTGAGTTTGAGGTTTAGAATTTATTTTGGGTTAACTATTCCATAATTAGGGTATAGTTTTGGGTTTAGGGTTTGAGTTTGGGGTTTAGAATTTTTTTGGGTTAACTTATAAATCTTTGTTGATTTATGTTTCAATTGGTTTAAAGCTAATGATTTTAAATGATAAAACTTTCGTATGCACTCACAAAAAATTTTGGGTTAGACTTTTGATTTATTAAACTTATTTTTCTAAGCTGAATAATGATTCTTTGTTTTTATGGAAACAAAATCAAATTCTAGTCCCACATTAAAATTCATTTTTGATTTCTTTTAATGATTTAATTAAATAATTAAATTAGATTATATGGATGATTTTGATTGGTTAATAAAAAGGGGTGAATGAGAAAGGTTCACCCCTAGGGGTGAACCCAAGAATTGTTCTTTCATATAATAGTGAGCCATAAATGGTACAAGGACCAAACTCTTTATATATATACACCAAACTCTTTATACATATACACGAATAGGTATCAAATTCAAAACCAGAGTCTTGCTAATTACTTCGGGAGAAAAAAATTGAGATCGTTAAATAGCCCAAGGAAATGCTAAATATCTAAATCAAATTTATTGTTTCCATAATATATTCTAAATATCTAGATCAAATTAATTTCGAAAATGATATTAAAAAAAGTTTGAATTATCAGAATATATATTTTTTTTTTAGAAACAAAAATTTTAGTTTTCAAACTTTTTTAAACAAGGGTTAATTTTCAAATTTTACAAAATTTTTGGAATATTAAACCAATCTTCCCTTTAATTTAATTGGTTAGATAACTCGTTACACTAAAGAAAACTAAAAAATATTTTGTGGTGTGAGATTGTGTTGGATTTTGTTCATTTATGTTCACAGGTAAAAGGAGAATTAGGGATCTTTTAACTCAATCTGATAACCGACACTGCGCTGATTGTGGCGCTCCAGATCCTAAGTGGGCGTAAGTTATGCTTCCCGATACGCGATTTCTAATGTCTTGTTCGAGTAAATTTTACGATGTATGCATTCTCTAGCAGTTACTTAATCAGTCATTGTCTTATTTCAGGTCAGCAAATATCGGAGTATTTATATGCTTAAAATGTTGCGGTGTGCACAGAAGCCTCGGCCCACATATCTCAAAGGTGATGATGACTCTAAGCTTCTCCTTCTATGTTTTGTTCTTTTTTTAGGTTTAAAATTTCCATTGGATTGCACTAAGATGCTCTTGTGGAGATGTTATTTCATCTTGGACAGAATCTTTTCCAAGTTTATGCAGATTGGAAAATGGCTTAAATCGCATGACAACGCGCTTATAGAAGATAGCATCATCAACATTGCAGATGGTAAAGTAAAACAAGAGGTTCAAATCAAACTCCAGAATGTTGAATCTGGTGAATTAGAACTAGAGTTGGAGTGGCTCCCTCTTGACCAATAAATATAATCAATCAACAACTATATAATAGGCTCATTATATATATATATATATATATAAAACAAATCTTTATGATTGTATTCATTATTTAAAACTTTCCCCATCTTTTGTTCTTGTTTGAAAATTTTTGATACCTTAAAGAATCTTGAAGGCTCTCTTTGTGTTTTCTTATAATGCTTTGTTTACAGATTATAGTGTTTGATTGGTAACAACTTACAACCACTTTACATGAAATATTTTAGATTGTAACAATCACAAAAATGATACCAAAAACATTATACTTGGCTTTATTTGTACAGTTATTTCTTATGGTTAAGTGTTGCCTCTTTGCAAAAAAACTTATACCGCTTTAGATTATTTATTGGACCATACACGTTTTGATTCATTTAGGTTTCAAGAATTGAACCAATATGTTTTATTTGAAACATGAAATAAGACGTTTATATGTTGCTAAATCAGGTTTCATACCCAATTTCAACATTTCATCATGAGATTTCATAGCTTTCTTCATTTCCTTTGCGCGATACAACCCGTGAATCATGATCGTAAAACTGTTACTGTTCACGATATTCAGGGCATGATTATCAAAGATCCCTTGGGGTCTAAAGTCTATATAAAATTATTAAAATGGTTGTAAAAAGAAGAAAGAGAGTGTTGTTATGGGGTATGTTGAAATATAAAATTAATAAAATTGGATCTTTTGGAAGAGAGAGTGTTTAAAAAGGAAGAGAGAGTGTCTAAAATTGGATCTTTTGGAGAGAAAATTGGATCTTTTGGAGAGAGTGTTTAAAAGGAAAAGAGAGTGTTTAAATATAAAATTAATAAAAGTTGAGTAAAAGGATGAAAGAGAAGGTATAAAGTTGAGTAAAAGGAAGAGAGAGAGTGTGTTTTAATAATTTTATATTATAATTGGATCCCAAGGGATCTTTGATAATCATGGCCTCATCTCTTTCATGTACTCGAACACTCCAACCGCTTCTTCAACCATTTTACTTTGCTTCATCATAAGCCGATCAAGAACTGCGTTATAAGCATTCACATCTAAACTTCCTTTCATCTTCTTTATCTTTTCGTGCAGTTCCATCGCTTTCTCTAACTTCCCGCTTCTGCAGTAACGTTCCATCAATAACCCGCACGAAAAGGAATCGAAACAAACTTCCATTTCCATAACCGAATCAAGAAGCTTCTCTCCTTGCTTCCATCTTTTGTTCCGACACAAAGACGCTAAAACTTCTGATAACTTGTTTGTACAAGGAACAAAACCGCGTTTTATAACATCGACGAGCAGTAACTCCTCTTCTTCATCTAAACTATCATAATCTCTACAAAGCGCATTCGCGAATTCGTTATAACAACTCTCATCAAGAACCGTAATACCTTTCCGACAAATCAATCGATATACATCAACAGCTTCTTTCGTTCTCCCTTCTCGAGACAAAGCTTTTAACATACAACCGTTAGTCGAATCCCGCAATCTCGCTGTCCCACGGAAAAGCATCTCAGAGGCAAACGTTTTCCCCATATCACAAAGCCTTTCAATGATTTCATCGTTATTAACGGGCGATTCACGTAAAGTAAGAACCTTTCCCTCCTCCATTAAACCAAGAACCGTATTAATCGACTCCGTGTCTCCCAATCTACACGCATCATCCAATACGCAACCGTAAGAACCGAAATTCAGCTCGAGTTTCTTATCATCCATCTCATGAATTACGCTAAACACCGCATCGAATTCTCCGTTTCTACTATAACATTCCACAAGATTAGTGTAAATCTTGCAACTTTTGTAGGGGTCAAATCTCCCCTAGAAGAATCGATAAACCAAACGGCTTAACACGTGTTTAACCGGCTCAGCGGTCGAACCCAGAAAACGCAGGCCCGTCAAAGGCCCATCACTGTTCATTCCAACACTGTTCAAACCGCCGCGACCGGCTCGACCGGAACTGTTCAAGTCACCAGACCGGCACTATTCATACCGCCTCTTTTTAGCTATATATTGACATGTACCCCTCTCATTGTTGAGGATCCAAAATTTCTTATAAAACACTATTCACGAGCTCTGATCTTGAGAGAATAAGAACCCTATTTCTTACTTAGTCTGTGTTCGAAACCCTAAAAGAAGCTCTATTTCGAACGAATCTTCACAAATTCTATTGTGCGAAATCCAGCTCGCACAATTTGGCGCTAGAAGGAGGGGAGCTACTCGCAACTAGCTTCATACACGCAGCGAACACTTAGACGAACTCGCAAGATGTCAGGGACGAACCCGCAAACTCCAGCAACCGGCGATGGCTCAAATCAAACAGACTCGGCTCGCGATGTACAGACCAACGTAAACAATCAATCAGCAGTAGAAGACGCAGCACTCGACGCGGTCGCCGCTCAAACATCAACGCCTCTAAGCGACAGAGTCGTCGCCACAACGAGCTCGACTCCGATAACTCAACCTTCAAACGCGGCTTTCTTCCTGAATCGTCCGAGGGACTCCAAGAGGACGCATACCCGTGCAACGAGGAACCGCCACCCTCGCATGAAATGATAAACATTGACGATGCGGCCACGGTCTACGGTTGTGACACTAAGTGGATGGGCGACATTCGCGCATATCTCGCAGACGGCGAGGTGCCATCAAACAAATGGGCTGCTCGCAAATTGAAGGCGCAAGCTTCACGTTTCATCCTCCTCGATGGAAATGTCTTCAAATGGCGGCTCTCCGGGCCACTCCTCGCCTGCGTTGAAGGGGAGACGGCTCGCCAAATAATGCACGAAGTTCACGGCGGATCCTGCGGTAATCACTCAGGAGGCCGCTCACTCGCAATTCGAATCAAAAGACATGGATTTTTCTGGCCGACTATGATTAAAGACTGCGAGCTCTTCGCGGCAAAATGCGAGAAATGTCAACGTCATGGCCCGTTCATCCATTAACCTACGGAGTTTTTGAGCTCGGTCACCTCGCCTTACCCTTTCATGCGATGGGCAATGGACATCGTCGGGCCGCTCCATCCGTCTCGGCAAAAGCGATATCTTCTGGTCCTAACAGATTATTTTTCTAAGTGGATAGAAGCCGAGGCATTCGCGTCAATCAAGGACAAACAGGTCGAGAACTTCATCTGGAAAAACATCATCTGTCGACACGGCGTGCCTTACGAAATCGTAACTGATAACGGCTCGCAATTCATCTCTAAGCGATTCGATATTTTCTGCGATAAGTGGAAGATCAGAGTCAGCAAGTCGACGCCTCGCTGCCCGCAAGGCAACGGCCAGGCAGAAGCATCAAACAAAACGCTCATTCATGGGCTAAAAACGCGACTCGACGCCAAGAAAGGCCGATGGGCAGATGAACTCGAAGGAGTTCTGTGGTCCTACCGAACCACACCTCATCGCGCTACAGGCGAGACCCCTTTCGTCCTCGTCTACGGAACAGAATGCGTGATCCCTCCCGAGATCCATTTTCCAGGAGTTCGCCGACGACTACTTCCAGAACAAGAAGGTCTCAACCATATACTCATGCTCGACGAGCTCGACCTCATCAACGAAAGGCGCGACCAAGCCCTCGTCAAAATGACAAACTATCAAATCGCGGCATCAAAATATTACAACTCTAAGGTGCGAGTTCGACGTTTTTACGAAGGAGACCTCGTCCTCCGCGAGGTGTTTCAAAATACGGCCGAGCTCAATGCCGGCAAACTCGGCGCTCACTGGGAAGGACCTTACCAAATCGCGAAGGTGGTTAGACCAGGCGTCTACGAGCTCGCCAACATGAAAGGCGAAATGATCTCTCGATCCTGGAATGCGCAACACCTGAAGAAATACTACTGCTAAAAACGCTAAGTCTCAAGACTTGAACTACGGGGCGACTTGATCCCTGAAAAGGGTACGTAGGCAGCTCGTCTTCGGACGAGTTCAGTTGCCCCCCTTATTCAAAAAAGGGGGGGGGGGAGTGGGTACGTATATTCATACTCCCAAACTTGATGTACAACGACTTCGCCGAGCCAACCTCGCGGGAATCGGCTCGCAACCTCACAACAAAACGTCTAAATTCAGCATGCGACCTCACGATTCCCGGCTCGCGATTTCACCATTCGCCTCGAAGGATTAATAGCAAAAACAACTCGCAAACGACTTTATTGTCTAAACGCGACTCCTTCAAAACGGCGAACCAAACTCGCAAACGACTTAACTGTCTACACGCGACAACTCGCAAATGACTTAATTGTCTACACGCGACAACTCGCAAACGACTTAACTGTCTACACGCGACAGCTCGCAAAACGACTTAATTGTCTACACGCGACAACTCGCAAAACGGCGTGGTTGCCTAAAACGCGATGACACTTCTCGAAGTGTCACTAATACGCCCTCAACGGGTAAAGCGCGCTATATAAATTAGAGTTCATTTCTGGGATAGGCATGCTGTAGGGTATGTCCGTTAGCCGGGGTGTCCATCTCGCGAGTCCTTTCTGGGATAGACATATTGTAGAATATGTCAGTTAGCCGGAATGTTTGACTCGCAAACCCAGTTATCTGAAACACTGGTCGAACTTAACAAATGAGTCGGGACAGAGATTTGAAAACTCTGCACCGATATTTTGCCTGGACAAAATATACCCCGAAGTGTATAACCAGGATGTTCGTCTCGCTTAAACCCAGTTTACGCGACACTGGTCAAACTCGACAAATATACCAAAATTTGTTAAGAGTAAACAGGCTAACGAGGCCTCGCCAAAACGGCAAGCCTTATTTAAAATAATAAGCAAATCGATCGGGAAACTGTTAAAACTTCATTTTATATCCAACTTAGATAGTAAAAATGTCGAGTTGGATAAAGCCATCCAGGCACCGCAATACAGAAACAAGTTTTAAACAAAAAAAAAAACCTTACAAAATAACAAAACGAAAAGAAATGAAGTTTTTTCAGGAACGTATTTAGAGCTCGCCAGCCTCTTTTTCAATCTCGGTCTGAGCAGCGGGAACGGTTGAACTCGTAGCCTCGACAGTCGCCTTCTTCACTACAAGATCAGAAGGAGCCAACTCGCCCTGAGACACGACAGATGCGACTTCCTGATTCCGAACGACTGTTTCATCAACCTCCATCGGCTCAACCTCTTGAGACTCGTCACTATCGCTCAAACGCTCGTCATCTTCGAGCAACCGCAGACCCATCGAACCGTCGTTCGACCCCGAGGCTGTGTTAACACCAACAGACTTAGCAACGACCTCAAGCCACAGAGAAAAAACTAAGTCCCTTATATTGACGGGAACCACATAATTCTTACCTAAAGTCTGTTTAAGCTCGACGGCTATCTTATCAAAGGCATCGCTGGCTCGCTTGAGCTTTGCCATACCCGCCGTAATCTCGGCGCGCTCGACTGTGGGATCAAAGGGCTCATCATCAGTAGCATGCTCAATATCGGCGAGAAGTTGGAGGTTCGCCTTCGCCTGCTCAAGAAAGACTGTGTGTTCGAACGGTTTCTTCATCAATCTCTCGAACAGGTCGTGGGCCTTGTTCAGATGAGCCTGGACCTCGGCGGCTGCAGTTCGCCTCGCCTCTGAAACAGCTGCTTCAATATCACTCTCGCGGCTCGCCTTGAGTGCCGTTATCTCCTTCGCCTGCTCGACCATCCTCTCTTCGTCCTTTGCCCGCTCGAGGGTAAGGTCGTGAAAATGCCTGAACGTATCGTTAGCACTCTTCTTAGTGGCCTCGAGCTCGGCAGTAAGGCTGGCCATCTTCTCCGCGACCTCTCTCTTCTCGACCACTTCCCTCTCTTTGGCATCATCGATGAAGGCCTGTCTAGACCTCGCCTCCTGCTCGTATGACAGGATCAGTCGGTTGGCATGGGCAACAGCCTGCGGAAAAGATAAGTATGAGGAAGGAGGCGAGACGAAGGAAGCGAGACGAAACAGACAGAGACGAGATTTTACCTTGGCTTGGCGGGACGCGAACTCCTTGTAGAGCTCGCTCTTTAGCAACATCTCGGGGATTGGGAAGTTATCCCCGGGATATGTGACCCTCGACATCAGGGCAGCCGCAGCAGCCGAATCATCATAGATGTCCCCAGGAGCAGGAGACTGTCGAGATTGCGAGCCCTGGGGAATCGGCTGGCCAGGAATAAGAGTTGGCAACCTGCGACGAGACTTCCCCTCGCCAGTTTTGCCTTTGCCTTTTTCAGAGGCACTATGTTTGTGTTGACGATTGCGAATCAGCTGATTCTCTGACTCGACGTGCTCGTCCTCGATGACGATCGTCTGCGAGGGAGCAACGGCCAGAGCGCCACTCGCATCTGCAGCTGCGACTTCCTCCATCACAGCAGGAGTACTCGCATTAGCCACACTTCGCTCAGATACCTCAGCGGAAGGAGTCGCATCCTTTGGATCATCCTTCTTCTTCTTGTCCTTCGCGGCCGTGGCCTTCGCCTTCGCGGCTTTCTGTTGGTCGCGGAAGGAGGGACGTTCAGGCATGATGTCAAAGTCTTCGGAGTCGCTTCTGTAAAGATGGTCTTCCTCGACGTTTATAGCAGACTTGCGAGCGTGAATAACTCGTTGAAGATTGAAGTGACGTTCCCAAAGACACCTTCGAGCTTTAAGTTTTTCGAACAAGTCGTCAATTCCAGGAGCAGGAGTGAATGCAGGTCTGCGAACTGAAAAACGAGTAAGCGCGAGTTAGAACAAAACATAAACAAAAGAGAGTTTGCGCGGAAAACCATAAAGAAATCTACCAAGTGTCCCCCACTTCGCCAGCCTCGCGTTTTCTTCCTCGACGGAAGCAGCAGATATCGGCACAAAGAAGAAAAAATTCCTCCAGTTGTGATCTTTATTCGGGAAGTCGTCCAAAATCTTGTAATGAGCTCGACTCGCCAAATTATACAACTTCTTTGCCCCCGGCGCGGTATGCTTTCGAAATTCAAGAAGGTCAATGAGTTGGCGAACTCCTATGGACTTGCCACACTCGGCAGCTCGCGTCAATAAACCAACCAGCTGACGAACTCCTCTCGAATTGATTTGTGCGAGTGCGATTTTGTGAGCCCACATGAACCGCAGAATCGTCAAAGGGATGGGGAATGTTAGGTAACAACCCCTGAACCAACACTCGTAAGCTGTGAAGGTCCCTTCAGGTGGATCGTCTTCTCGCTGCTCGAGAGAGGGCAAGATCAGCTCGACAGAATCCGGAATCCCGCATTCTTGGCGAAGGTCGTCCAAGGATTCCTCCTCGCACCATGTGGAACCTGGAGGAGGTCGTTGCTTTCGCTTCCTCTTCTTCTTCGTTTTCTTGACTCCTGTCGAGCCGGACGCGAGGTCCCAACTTCTTCATGCAACTCCGTGCTTGGAGCTCGCGTCGATGAGGCAGTATCTGGCGACTCGACACGCTGCCTATGGGCAGGAGCAGGGTAAGTAAACAAGTCGTCAAGAATGGAGTCGCCTAAAGCTTGATCGTCTCGCCCAGAAGTACTCGCCTCCTCTTGACCCCGGACAGACTCGCGACTTGAGCTCGCGCCAACGATCGACTCGCTATTTTCTGAGTACTCCCATATCATCTTTTCCCTGTTGGGGAGCTCGTTGGGTCGTGCAGTATTAACCGAGTGGGAGGACGACATGGCTTTTTCGAATCAAAAACAGAATCTCGGTCTTTTTTCTGAAGAACACGGCGACTTCTACGAAGAACACGGCGGCGTCAACGAAGAACACGGCGGCGGCGAAGTGACGGGACAGCTAAAAAACCCAAAAAAACCAAAAAGAAAAACGAGAGAAAAAGAGAGAGAGCAAACCTGTTTTTGGAGAAATGAAAGTTATGAGGAGCATCAACGAAGTCTCTCCTTATATAGACTCGATGGGATCAAGTTTCGAGTTGCCTACTAATCCGCGAGCTCATCAAAGGAGTCACAGCTTCATCAGACTCGCCGCCTCATCATCGATTCAGATAAGTGACCCCGAGCTCATGTGTACATTAATTTGCGACTTCATAACTTGGTACATTTTAAAAAAGTTTTTAGAACTTAACATAATTTTGCGATATCTAGAATCGACCAAGTGAAAGGCGAAACCAGCGAGATGGAATACAGAAGAACTCGCGACTTCATCCGATCAACTCGCGACGTAGCCAGTCTCATCCACTCAACTCGCGACTTCACCGAATGAACTCGCGACGTCGCCGATCTTCATCTAATGAACTCGCGACCTCATCAAACTTCGTCTAAATGAACTCGCGACTTTGCAGCTTCATGAAACGAACTCGCAACTTCGTCCGATGAACTCACGCCTTCGACAACTGCATCCAACGAACTTGCAACGTCATTAAACGAATTCACGACTTCATCTGACCAACTCGCGATTTCGTCAACTCGCGACTTCGCAACTTCATGAAACGAACTCGCGACTCCGTCAACTCGCGACTTTCGTCAACTCGCGACTTCTTTATCTTCATCAAACCAACTCGCGACTCCATCAACTCGCGACTTTCGTCAACTCGCGACTTCTTTATCTTCATCAAACCAACTCGCGACTCCGTCAACTCGCGACTTTCGTCAACTCGCGACTTCTTTATCTTCATCAAACCAACTCGCGACTCCATCAACTCGCGACTTTCGTCAACTCGCGACTTCTTTATCTTCATCAAACCAACTCGCGACTCCATCAACTCGCGACTTTCGTCAACTCGCGACTTCTTTATCTTCATCAAACCAACTCGCGACTCCGTCAACTCGCGACTTTCATCAACTCACGACTTTATATTCATAAAACTTAGGAATTTGGCGACAACGATGACTTGAGCAAATGTGCGACTCGTGCTCTTTTCCCTTTGTCTGGTTTTTTCCCACAGGGTTTTCTAGACAAAGGTTTTACCGAGGCTTGTTTGCACATTTGTATATCTTCATCTCGTCACCTCGCATCTTCGGGCGAATCCATTCAATCAAGCCGACTCGCAATTTTGAAGGCTTTCAGTCGACTCGCAGATATCGGAACGAATCTACCTCGACACCTCGCACTCTCGCACGACTCGCGGATCACAAGTAAAGCCAATTCATGGATTCGCGAGACTAGAAATCGACTCGTCAAAAAACACCGACCGACTCGCAGTGTTGAATATTTGGGCTCGACAGTATTGCCGTTAACATGTTAAACAGCCTAAACGGGAATCGATTCTTCGGACACCCTTACTTCAGCACTTTTTAACTAAACTGCTGAACTGGGGGGCTAACTGTAGGGGTCAAATCTCCCCTAGAAGAATCGATAAACCAAACGGCTTAACACGTGTTTAACCGGCTCAGCGGTCGAACCCAGAAAACGCAGGCCCGTCAAAGGCCCATCACTGTTCATTCCAACACTGTTCAAACCGCCGCGACCGGCTCGATCGGAACTGTTCAAGTCACCAGACCGACAATATTCATACCGCCTCTTTTTAGCTATATAATGACATGTACCCCTCTCATTGTTGAAGATCCAAAATTTCTTATAAAACACTATTCACGAGCTCTGATCTTGAGAGAATAAGAACCCTATTTCTTACTTAGTCTGTGTTCGAAACCCTAAAAGAAGCTCTATTTCGAACGAATCTTCACAAATTCTATTGTGCGAAATCCAGCTCGCACAACTTTCAACACCAGTTTCAATCAATTTAACAACAGTCTTGGATTTTCCCATTTCACACAAAATCTGACCAACTAAATCCCAAGTTAACCCATCAGACACAAGTCGATTTCGAATCATTGCACTATACAAACACAAAGCCACTCTAAATTGTTTCTCTTTAACCAGAGAATCAAGAAGAGAGTTATAAGCATTAAGAGAAGGCGAAAGTTTCAAACTTTTCATCAAACCAAACACTTCTAAACCGTTTTGGTGAAAACCCTTTAAGACATAACACTCAAGAACTAAACTTAGCGAGACAGAAAGTGAATCTTCACCTTCAAACCATTTACGCATCGATCCGACCACTACAGAAACGGAATGGGTTTCGAGCAGAGGACTCAAAAGTGTTTCTGCTCGTTCCAATAGACCTGATTCAGTAGCAACTTCGATAACCCGACAATGAGACTTAAGACCCGGTTCGAACCGGAGATGGGTTTTCGCCCAATCGAAGAAATCGAGTGTCGTTTTTGGGGAATTTCGAGTTTCACGGAGGATCTGGAGGAATATCGGAGGTGTAAGTGTTGACTTCAGGAGTTTTGGTTTAACATTTCGAAGATGAGTGATCCAATCGCGACGTTGTAAGAGAATCGAAGAGATTTCAGTGGCTAATCGGGAAAGTTTCAATTGGGTTTTCCAATCTGAAGCAGAGCATGTCGATGGAGTCGCCGAACTCGAGAATCGTTTGAAGAATCTCACAGTTTTGTGGAGAAGAACCATTTAAATGCTTCTCCAATTCTGAAAAACCCAAAATTTCATACTCAAAAGGGGTTTAAGGACCTTTTGGTGAAGAATAACCAAAAAGGCCAATGCTTTAAGTGATCTAACTATACAACGGTTACTGAAGAAGATAAATTCGGGTAAAAGAGTGAAAATTTGGGGGGTAAAAGAGCAATTATACCACATTTGGGACATTATAGCGAAATGATCTTTTGGTCTTAGCTGTGAAGTGTGAACTCAAAGTCAACGTCATTTACTCATTTTCCTTAACTAATGATCAAAACGCAGCGTTAAAGTTCCACCAATGCACCGGAACTCTTCTTCATATTCATAATTCGCTTCTCCATGTAAAAACCAAACCTTATATCCCGGCCTAAATCCAAATCTATATAAGTGATTCCAAACTGTATGAACCGCAACACTAATTATATTACAGCAATTAGAACATGGACATTTGATTTCCTGACCTTTTTTGGCTGCATCTTGATTTCTGGGTAAATTCATGAACTCGCATATACCTTGAGCGTATTCGGTCCTTAATAAGTTCGACCCCATATCCATCATTGGCTCGTCCATCCAAGACCGAAAATATGAACTCATCTCTTATAAATTTTTTGATAATGTGAATTGTGTTTTTTTGATAATGTGAATTGTGTTATGATGAATTGAAGAAATGTTGAAACTTATATAGAACGGATTCCGTTGGATTTCCGTCGGAAATCCGTCAAAGACCTCCGACATAGAACCCCACCAATCCTATCAGCCACCACATATGATAAGGAAACCAATTAAACTTTGCCGACATCGGGATCCGTCGGAATTACGTTAAAAAATTCCGACGGCTTGTTCCGTCGGTAATCCGTCGGTACAAGGTGACGGAGTTCCGACGGATTCCCGACAGTTTCCGTGGCCGTCGGAAAATTTCCGATGGATTTCCGACGGAATTTGTTATTTATATATATTATTTGCGCCGAAATATTATAAAATATATAAATAAAAAATTCCGTCGGAAATCCGTGGGAAATGTGTTATTTATATATTTTACTTTATTCCGGTAGAAATATTATATGTAAACCAACCATATCGCACAACGTGGTCGACAAGTAAAACATTTACCGTTCATATTACAGAATCAAAAGACTGTTTATATTAATAATTTATAAAACACCAACACATATGGATTTATTTTTTCTTCATAAATATTCCAAAACTACTACTTCTCGTCCCACTTCCCGATGGTGTATCCTTTAGAGTACCGTACGCAGTATAACTCTTGTCAGAGTAAGTATCCTCGAGATCCGAGTCTCCGTTAATATTAGAAGTATCTTCATCGCTGTTCTTTGAAGGAATACAATTTTCTTTCGTCCAGATAGCATCTATGTTTTCAAGCTTGATGTTGAGGTAAGTGTACCCAGTTCCGACTAAAACTTGAACCTACAAAATAGGCAAATATAATGTAATCTATACTTCATTTACTTAAATAAACATATTTCAAACTTACATTACTCGATACAACGACTGAGCCAACTCGTATATCAGGGCCAAAAGAAGCGTGTACACGCTTCTTTTTGAATATATCCGCCAATTCTCCCACATGGATCCTACATCAATACATATTAATTTAACGTTTCAAGTAACAAAATATATCAATTGAATCATATTCTCAATTATAAACACCAATTACCTTTAAGACAACCATAGCGTCTCCCTCATCAGTACAATCGTACTCATCAATAATTGCAATTACCTACTTAATTTAACAGAACCGATTATACATATAACTTTCATATAAAACCTCTTTTACAATAAAACTCAATCTCACCTTCCGAACAATGTCCAAATGATTTAAACTGTTAAGAATAACGTCCAATTCAACGGACAATACCCAATCCCTGGGAGTTTGCATTAACCTCGCTGGAAAAGTATAAACAATTTTGTAAAAATGCCCTAACAAAATCTGACAGCATTCGTTTCATGCTATTCAACAAACCTAATATTGTACATGTGTCACGTAGGTGTTCAACTGCAGAAATCCAAGGATGGTCGCTAAATGCGGGACCTTCCGACATGCTGAAAAAGATGAAGGAAATATTTTTATGGAATGTATTTTTGTGTTCTGATGAAATGCAGAAGTTTCCACCCAGCGAGGTTCAAGTCTGTACTCCGTCGGTACAAAGTGACCAATCAAACTTTGCCGACATCGAAATCCGTCGGAATTACGTTACACAATTACGACGACTTAGTTCCGTCGGTAATCCGTCAGTAAAAGGTGACGGAGTACCGACGGAGTTCCGACAGTTTCCGTGGCCATCGAAAATCCGTCGGTAAATTGTGACGGAATTCCGACGGATTGATGTAAATCGGACATCCGTCGGAAATTTCTGACGGATTTCCGACGGCCACGGATATCCGTCGGAAAAGTGGCTGTTTTCTTGTAGTGATTACTCATGTTCAAAGATGAAACGCTACGTGTTAGGAGAAGTTGTGTGGCCACCACAGCCAAGATAGACAATGAAGAGTACAATGTTTTCAAAGAAAATAAATTATGTATGTTCCAAAGGTGGTTGTGGTGTTTATATAGGAGAGACTCGAGGATTCTGATATAAAGTGGAGATGATATTTCTATCTTTTATTTTATAGGTTAAAGTTATCATATTTTTATTATCTTATAGAAAATTCGATTGATCACTTTAACCTCTATATGACTAGCAGTCCACAACGCAAGAAACAAACAAAATCCCAAGGAAACATAAACCAAAAAAAAAAGCCTTAAGTTATAGTTATTACATAGCTGATAGATAGAAACGGCCATGATGACTGACTAGCAGTTAGCCTTTAGCGAGGTTGGTTGATTTGCACTAAGCTTGGGAGATAAGAAGAAGAGCAGACAAGTGGTGGGCGATACGTTGGAAGGTAATATCCAACAGGAGGTCTGACATCGGGAGCTTCTCCGAGCCTCACATATCTGACGTAGCCATCATCACGGATGACAAAAGCTGTGTGATGGGGAGGCTCGGGGGTGGTCACGATGTCGATGGGTGGATATCCCTCACATGCGTATACGTCAAATACCACAGCGGTTTTCTCCTCCTCGTCAATGAAGAAGCTCCCAGCTCCGTAGCGAAAATGAAAATGACCAAAATAAGTGAATGGACTCTTATCCAGTTTCAAAAACTTGATCCAGGACACAGCCTCGGGCTCAATCATGCTTGTAACCCAAATTTCCAGCGGGTAAAACAGATGCTCATCAGTTTGCTGATATAGCACCGCCAGCTGTTTTTCTCCAACACAAGAGAGAGCCACAGTGATCTCTTCAATGTAAGAGTGAAACGGAAGAGGCAGAGGCGGTCCAAATCTCTCCCTAAGAAATTTTTAAGGTGATCAGTCGGTACCAATCCTCCTCCATTACAAACTATCTTCTCCCGAGCGAAGAAGTAGCTATCTCCCTTGAGGGTTGCGCCGCGTTCATAAGGCTCCATTGCCCACTCGGAAGTGATGTCAAGAACCCTCCATGAATTAGAGCTCAAGTCATAGATTTCAAAGCCCGAAATCTGATTCTTGCCACCGATGTAACTATCCCCTCACCTCAAGACTTTGTGGGTACGGTTCTTCCTGTCATATCCGAGAGCGAACCTGTCTGTTGTGCGGAAACTTGATCTGGGACCGATCCACCTTGTTTGCCCAAGATAAGGGTTCCACACCAGGAGCTTCGACTTGTCGTTGGCAACGCATAACACTAACCCGTCGCAATGAAACACTTGAGATATCTCGACATGACTGAGTAAATCAACCTGGTTTATAGATACATCAGCAACGTCTTGTTCCTTGCGGAAATGGAATCGCATTGAACACACCTTGGAATCCAAGGTCATGAACCCCACAAACTGGCTTGCTGCTTTACCCAAAACCCATTCTCTGTATAATGAGTCCCATAGTTTACAAGTGGATCGCACTTCTCTCAGAGATGTTATCGGAATCCTCGAGAAAATCTCCTCCCCTACCACTTTCGCTGGAAGATCACAGATTCTCTTCATCGTTCGTTACGAAATAGTTTAGGGTTTTCTCTCTTTTTTTTTCCTTCAACGATATTGGGGGAATAATTGACCTCACTATGGCGGCTAATAATAACTCAATGGACTCCCAATTTAATTGGGCCAAAATGAGTTAGATGTAAATGGACCCGAGAAAAAATTGCTTAGTTGTGCTTAATGTGCTGAACACATAAGAGCCCTTATGACGATTTAGTGGCCATTGTTTCTTTGTGTGTGTGTTGAAACTTAAATAAGAGATTATGAAGTTGGTTACATCATTGTTTGGACTTTTTATTTGAAGAAACAAGTTGCTTGTGGAAGTGTAACGCTCGTGTTCTGCGATTTGGCCAATGCGGAAAATCTGGTTTGTTACGATCGAACTGGACTTAAGCTGAGTTGGGCAGCTTAGGTCAACTAAAAAGGAAATGTCAATTAAACCTTCCGCAGATTAACGCTCCTCTCTCCGTCCTTCTTCCACAGATCCTCCTCTCCGTCCTTCTTCCACAGATCCTCTTCCTCCTTCTTCCGCAGATCATCCTCGCCGCTAATCTTCCAGGGATCGTCGTCGTCGCTAATCTTTCACGGATCGTCATACTTCCAGGGATCGTCCTCGTTGCTCTTCTTCCACTGATCGCTCTTCTTTCACGGATCGTCATACTTCCAGGGACTTTTTATTAAGATATAATCTTTTTTGGCTTTTTTTCATAATTCACATAAATTTATTTGTAGTTTATTTACACACTAGATTTTGACCCGCGTCAAACTCGGGATTACAAATTTTAATTAATTTATTTTTATATTTTGATTTACATAAAATACATTATGATTTGGGAAGATAGGTTTAATATTCTAAAAATTTTGTAAAATTTAAAAATTAACCCTTGTTTAAAAAAGTTTGAAAACTAACATTTTTGTTTCTAAAAAAAAAGAATATATATTCTGATAATTCAAACTTTTTTTAATATCATTTTCGAAATTAATTTGATCTAGATATTTAGAATATATTATGGAAACAATAAATTTGATTTAGATATTTAGCATTTCCTTGGGCTATTTAACGATCTCAATTTTTTTCTCCCGAAGTAAGCAAGACTCTGGTTTTGAATTTGATACCTATTCGTGTATATGTATAAAGAGTTTGGTGTATATATATAAAGAGTTTGGTCCTTGTACCATTTATGGCTCACTATTATATGAAAGAACAATTCTTGGGTTCACCCCTAGGGGTGAACCTTTCTCATTCACCCCTAGGGGTGAACCTTTCTCATTCACCCCTTTTTATTAACCAATCAAAATCATCCATATAATCTAATTTAATTATTTAATTAAATCATTAAAAGAAATCAAAAATGAATTTTAATGTGGGACTAGAATTTGATTTGTTTCAAATTATTATTCAGCTTAGAAAAATAAGTTTAATAAATCAAAAGTCTAACCCAAAATGTTTTGTGAGTGCATACGAAAGTTTTATCATTTAAAATCATTAGCTTTAAACCAATTGAAACATAAATCAACAAAGATTTATAAGTTAACCCAAAAAAATTCTACACCCCAAACTCAAACTCTAAACTTAAAACTATACCCTAATTATGGAATAGTTAACCCAAAATAAATTCTAAACCTCAAACTCAAGCCCTAAACCCCAAAGTTATACCCTAATTTGGAAATAGTTAATCCAAAATAAATTTGAAATCCCAAACTCAAACCCTAAACCCAAAAGCTATACCCTAATTTGGGAATAGTTAACCCAAACCTAAAAATTTAAACTACAAATCCATTGATAATCAATTTTTGTAGTTTAAATTTTTGGGTTTGGGTTAACTAATCTCAAATTAGGGTATAGTTTTATGGGGTAGGATTTGGATTTAGGGTTTAGGTAATCCCAAATTATTTTTGTTACATCTTCATGTTTGCTATCATTAAGAAGAAACACTACCAATTACGTTTTTTTTCTTTTTCTGGAAAATATTATTAAATCATTCAAAGATCCAAATTAAAAATTCAAAATAACAAAAGAAGAAGAATAAAAATGTTTCAGTGATACAATATTTTGTGGTACAATATTATTTGATACAATATTATGTGGGCCCTACTTTGATTAAGTTTGAATTTTTTTAATGATTAAACTAAATGATTTAACTAATAGACACATGTCAAATTTTAAGTAGGTAATTAAGAAGGGGTGAATGAGTTATGTTCACCCCTAGGCGTGAACCCAAGAATTATCCTATATGAAATGGTTTTTGATTTATGCAATTACAAAGTTTAAAACTAAAGACACAACTCAAGTAAAATGTTTAAGAAAAGACAAGAAGTCCAATATGCAGATTAAATGTATTGAAGATCAAACTTATTAAACCATAAAAAGTACTGAAACAAACTTATCAAACCATAAAAAGTATTGAAACATAGAAACATCAAATTCCTAATCAATGAAAACATAGCAAATCAAATCCCAATGATGAATGAAGAATCAAATCTTATGTTCCCTTTTTAAAAGGTAACTAAAATGATGGTTTCTGTAAAATAAAATTTAATCTAAACAAACTTCCTCATTTTAGGTGACCCAAAAAAAAACTTCCTCATTTTAATTTTTGTACTATTAAAATTTATTTATTTTCAATTTTTATTAATCTTTACAAGATTGATTTAAATATGGAAATGGTTATTTTTCAAAAAAATCTTAAAAAGGGTTAGTTTTCAAAATAAAAAAGGATTTTGAGAATATTAATACAAATTTCCTCTAAATTAAAATCAAAGTGACTTTGAACGGCCGTGGAAACCCCGTTTTTGAACGTGGGATGATTCTTTGTAAATTCATCTAGAAAATATAATCTAATACTATACCTAAAAAAGGACTTATGGTATAAAAATAGTTGTTGTAGGCCATGTAATTATAGAAATCAACATTTCCTTCATTTCTGGTTTGAACGAAGAAATCGTGTGATTGTAATTAAGAGTTTGAACACAGTCACACCCTTTGAATTTTTGTCGCCGCAAATACCAAGTCTCAACCTTCAACTCCTCTCTCATACAAACTGAATAATTTTTTTTATAGAAAAAAAAATTCATAGAAAAATCATAAGATAATAAAAATATGATAACCTTAACCTATAAAATAAAAATTAGAAAAATCATATCCACTTAATAGCAGAATCCTCGAGTCTCTCCTATATAAACACCACAACCACCTTTGGAACATACATAATTTTTTTTTCTTTGAAAACAATGTACTCTTCATTGTCTATCTTGGCTGTGTTGGCCGCCACACAACTTCTCCTAACACGTAGCGTTTCATCTTTGAACATGAGTAATGCGTATCTGCACCACAAATGTTACGTCACTCAAGGGAAATACAAACCGGGAAGTGTGTACGAGAAAGAGCTCACACATATCACTCACACGATCTCTTCGACCAGTGATTTAAGCAAAGGTTACGAAATGATGTCCCTTGGTGGGGCTAGTCATAACGTCTCAGTCATCCTCCAGTGCCGCGGCGACTCCTATGGGCCCAAATGTCGTTCCTGCTATGTCACTGCTCTCTCTGGGGTAATTCCATTTCAATATTTTTGATTATATATCACATATTTTACATGTATATATAAAATCCTCACACAAACCCAAAAAAAAAATCACTTCAATAGAAGTCAGTTTTTGTAACAATTTATCCATAAAAATACAGCATACATGCTCTATTAATTATATGTGAATTCATATTCACAATGTGGTTATTAATTGTGGCATTGATGTGAAAAATGTATATAACAGCTTCGTAGGAAATGTCCAAAATACAAGGGGGGAATAATATGGTATGACCAATGTCTTCTCGAGTTTTCTGGAATACAAACTGTGTTTCAAATTGATTACGACAACAATTATTGTATGTCTAACCCGAATGACGTGAGCGACGATCAAAGATATCAGAATTCGTACTTCATGAAGTGGAATTTTTTCATTGGTAATCTGACACGTATAGCCACTGAGAAAGGATATAGTGACCCGATACCATTATACGCTGCAGGAGAGAGGAGGATTGGGACGAATAAGATGTACGGAATGGTGCAGTGTACGGGAGACGTAACTATAAAAGGTTGTCAGGAATGTATTATGTATCAGGTGGTGACCTTTCAGAGATACATGTTTGCTAAACGAGGAGCGAGAGTTTTGGGTAGGAGTTGTAACATTAGGTTTGAGTTATACCCTTTTGTTCCTAATTCTTTGAAGAGGTAAAACAATTGAAAAAATTGTGGTTTGTAGCTAGGTTTATTCGTAAACCTTTATTTTATTTTATTTATATTAATATACTTGAATTTATTATTTTATTTAGAAGAGTCATGTGATGTTTAAACTAGTTGGTTAGTCTGCGTCATTTGAACTGTCCCCAAGATAGTATAGTATAACACTGTCTAGATGTTCTATCATATTGATTGTATAGCTATCGTTATTTGAAATAGCTGCAAAAATATTAAATAGAGAACACTATAGTTTGACAAAAGCATTGTAGATACTTAAGTTGATGTTAAGTAAAAAAATATCCATCAAGAAGCATTCTTTTAGTTGTTTTCATTGGAAGATATGGTGCGTTTTTTTAGAATCATCAATAACTCAGGCTTATTATAACTTTGCATTAGATCACTTGACCATTTTTTTTTGGTTTATTTTTACATTTTCTAACCTTTTGCATCTCTTTTTGCTATCTAAAGCTACAAATTCCCTTTTTAGCTTGTAAATAATACAAAAAAAATTAGACCAGGGTACTAAAACTTAAAAGCAAATCATACGTGACAAAAAAAAACAAAGAGAAGCAAATCATTCAATCTATATAAGTTTTTTTTTTTTTTTTTTTGATAAAATGTGAAATTTAATTACCAAAATCTGGAAAACTGTTTATACATCTTGCTCGGCGGAGCATTAGGAATCAAAAAGGCCAAAAAAAAGAGAAAAAACCTAAATGAGACCGAAGTGGAGGATGATTTGCTGGAAGCATATGTGTGATTACTCGTAGGCGAACCAGTGAGAAAGCAGGCCTCGAAACTGTTTCCGGTGAATTCGCGCGAGAATGGAATCCCTAATATTTCTATCCATCTGCTTAAAGATAACCGAATAAGAAGACATAACAGAGTTGTGAATTCTATTGTTCCTTTCTTTCCAGATGTTGAATATCAAGATTTGGGTTGTGAGCTGCTTAAGCACAAGTGGTGGAGTTCTAGCCGCTGAAGATAACCAAGCGATTAGGTCTGACCAAGTTGGAAAGTGTTGATTAGGCCTTCCGAGTCGAATGAGCACCATGTTCCAAATCTGCGTACTAAATTCACAGTGAAGAAACAAATGGTCACGTGTTTCAGGCATCCTACTACAAAGAGGACAAGATGTGTTGATAGTCAGTCCCCAGGCAGCGAGACGAGACTTAAGTGGGAGTCTATCCAGGTGCGTGACCCAAAAAGTGAAGGCATACTTTGGTATACAACCTCTGTACCAAACCGCCTTGGCCCACTGCTTGGTTGTGCTTGTTGGTCTTATCTGGTCCCATGTTTTCGCGGTCGAGAAGGAGGTAGTTGTAGTACCTTCTACATGCCATAGATAGGAATCTGCACCTTGCTCCTGATTAGGGATAGGGGACTCTAGCAGAACAGCTCGGAGGCTTGCAAGCGCGGGTGTCCTTGTGCGGTTGGAGGGCAGAATCCATCCAGAAGGACCTACACCATCAAACACATATGCAGATTCTGGAATGCCAGTAAGCTGGGGACCTGAGATTCCAACGTAATCAATTAGGGGTCCTAATCTATTCCAATGGTCAAACCAGAAACTTGCAGTTCTTCCATTTGCAACTTGACATCTCAGAAATCTTTTAGCTAAGGGTCTCATAGTAAGGAGCGCTTTCCAAATCCACGAGTGAGATGAGGCATGTTCAGCATTCCAGAAATTTGCATGACGTAATCTGTGAAATTTGTTCCACGCAACCCAAAGAGAGTCTCTGTTAGCAAAACGCATCCAGATAAGGCGAAGGTTAAGAGTTTTGTTCCATGTACGGAAGGAACGCAGCCCAAGCCCTCCTTCATCTTTTGGTAGACAAACTTGCTGCCACGAGACCTTAATGCCTCCCTTTGTATTGATGTCTCCAGTCCAAAGGAACCTGTTACAGAGCTGTTCAATCTTCTTAAGACAACAGATAGGAAGAACAAAAGTGGACATCCAGAAGTTTAAGATGTTGTAAATGACTGAGGAGATTAGCTGCAGCCTGCCCGCAAACGAGAGAGTCTTTGTTGCCCAGTGGTTGAACCTTGAAGAGATCTGATCAATGAGAGGGGAGTAGTCGTTCTTACGCAGCTTCCTGTGCAGTAAGGGTAATCCCAAATACCGGAAAGGGAAGGTGCCATTAACAAAGCCAAAAGCAGCCGTTTCCTCATTTTCTACGTTGCTCAAACCTGCAGTATAGATCCCCGACTTTTCCTTGTTCATCTCTAGACCAGAGAGTGATTTAAAGTCGTCAAGCACATAAGTTATAGCTAAAAGGGATGATGGCTTCCCATCATAAAAAATCATTAGGTCATCAGCAAAGGCTAAGCTAGAGATACGCAAGTCTTTAGCCTTAGGATGATAACCTATTGAACCATCAGAGAATTTAGCTTCCAATAACCATCAGAGAATTTGACTTTGTAATCTATATAAGTTTGAACTAACAAACCAGTGAGACAATTTTTTCTATATCCTATATATATTAATTAAGGAGACATTCAAAGTTCAAAATCCTAGGTGTCACTCATTGAGACATTCTAAGTTAAAAAATCCTAGGTGTCATGTTAAGAGTGTTTTAAAAGTTAATTAGCATTCTATTAAAAAGATTAAGAAAGAAAAAATTTCCTAAAACTTATGAACAATCCTAAAATTTCACATAGATTTTCCTACAACATTCTGAAATATATAGTTTCCTAAACTATAAACATTTATGACGAAAATTGATTTTGTACAATTATAACATCTTAAAGATTTTTAATATACACATTCTAATTATCATAAAATTTATTACCAACTTTCCTATTAATTCTAAGGACAATATAATTTTTTTTATTTGTATATCAAAGATAAATAAATAATGATTTGCAAGTTTTTATTTGTTTGACTTTGGTACTATTACAGTTTTTTAATTGCAAAAATAAAGATAAAAATATCGGTTTTGTAAATCAAATTTAAATTTTGATTACTTATTCATATTTTTGTCAAAATATATGTAAATGTTATTAACTTATATAAATATTTTGAACATTACATACAAATCAAAATATCAAATTTATTTCCATAAATAAACTAAATAAATCGTATATAATATTTCTGGTCTCCAAGGGAAGTAGGTCGGGAGGACGAAGAAGATCCACTGTTGCTGCCTGCAGGGGCGGATCTAGGACCTAAATTTGGTGGGGGCACTATATTTTAAATAAACATGATAAAAAATAAATATAAAATGTTATAATAATATTGTTTTCTTTCATCAAAAAATATAGAAATGATTGTGTTATATTTTATATATTCTAATAATACGTTTGAATTTTATTGAAAATCATTGTAAAACTTCCTTTTTTTTTGTCACATTGTAAAATTTCTTGTTTTCTTAAATTTTATTCTATAGATATTTAGTCTTGAAAGAAAATTATGATATAGAAAAACATAAATTGTGGCTTAAAAAAATCAGAGATCTACTTTAATTATAAAAGGAAGAGGATTATTTTGGAAAGATGTAAAGATTTAGTAAATGGAAAAGCAGTTGAAAAATAAAGTTTACTAGATACATACACAATTGCAAATAAAGAAGCTAATTAAGAAAATAGAAACATGACTCGATTAATTAATGCAAAATTTATGATAGGCTAAAAGTAAAAAATATGTAAATAGTGGGTGCATTATGGGATTTGGACGTGGAATTGGTGGGGGCACTAGAGCAATTTAATCACTAAATTACCAATCTCTTCACGTAATTACATATATAAAAAAAAATTGTTGAAATTTAACGGGGGCACGTGCCCCCCCTTCCACCATGTTGGAACCGCCCCTGGCTGCCTGGTGTAGAAACCGGCGACAGCTGACGGTTCACCGCAAAGTAAAGATCCAATGCAGGCAATGTAGTTGTAAGTTTTTGTCCTTGCTCCTCGTTAAAACCGAACCCTAACTCAATAGATCCTTTGAGCTCACTCAAGTCCTCGTCCGTTAAGTCATCTCCTCCTTCGTTTATTTGATGGAGCATATGGCGACGCTTACGCTCCCACACGATGTCTCTTCGTGTTTCCAACATGGAAAGTTGCTTTGAGAGACGTTTCTTGGTCTTAATCCTAGGTGGTTCTAATGCCATCTTTTGAAGCTCATTGGAGCTGGTGGTTAACGATTGGTTTAGTCAATTGAGTGGTCAATTACGGTTAGTATCTGGTTTACTAAACTAAGCATATTCCCCAGAAGATGTAGATACACAAAGTACGTTTCGCAGCTCCGTAACAAGAGGAACATAACAGAGTCAAAAGCAGTTGTAACTTGTTGTAGATTTCTCTAGATATTAGCTAAGTCTTTTGCTATATATGTATGCATTTCGGATCTTAATCAATACACAGAAATATTCAGACTCTCTTTCTCTTTATGGTATCAGAGCCTGAAACATTGAAATCAAAAATCTAAATTTTCTTTTCTTTGACTCTCGATCCTTTGAAACCCGATCATGGCAGCACCTCAGACACAGACTGCTACCGATGCTACACTGAACCCGACTGAAGTGAGAAGAACCATCTCACCGTATGATCTGACTTCCGCTGACAATCCCGGTGCCGTCATCTCACATCCTCTCTTGAGAGGAACCAACTACGATGAATGGGCTTGCGGAATGAAGACGGCACTGACTTCACGCAAGAAGTTTGGTTTCCTCGATGGATCCATTCCAAAACCAGCGGAAGATTCTCCTGACCTAGATGATTGGTGGACGATTCAGGCACTTCTCGTGTCATGGATCAAAATGACGATTGACCCGACGCTTCGTTCTACAATCTCTCACAGAGATGTGGCGCAGGATCTGTGGGAGCACTTGAAGAAACGATTCTCCGTCATGAACGGAGCTCGAATTCAGCAACTCAAAGCTGAACTTGCTTGCTGCAAACAAAGAGGACTCGCAATTGAAGCCTACTACGGCAAGTTGACTCGAATCTGGGATAGTCTTGCAAGTCATCGTCCTCTGCGAACTTGCAAGTGTGGAAAATGTGTTTGTGATCTTGGCACTGTTCAAGAAGCAGACCGTGAAGAAGACAAAGTCCATCAATTTTTGTTTGGACTTGATGACCAATATCGTACAGTTCGGTCGAGTTTGGTCTCACGTGTTCCTGTCCAGCCTTTAGAAGAAGTTTACAATATTGTAAGGCAAGAAGAGGACTTACGTTCACATGGAGAAGAAAGACCAGAAGTGACCGCGTTCGCCGTGCAAGCAAAAACAAGATACCGTAACGATGAGAAGGACAAAGGTATCTTGTGTAAGCATTGCAATCGTAGTGGTCATGCTTCCGATCACTGTTACGCTGTCATTGGGTATCCGGAGTGGTGGGGTGATCGCCCCAAGAGCAGAACACTCAATGGAAGAGGTCGTGGAGGAAACTCAGGTGCTAGCTCAAGTGGAGGACGAGGACGTGGACAAATGACTTATGCCAATCGGGTCTATGTTCCAAATATGGAAAACCAGTCCACTGAGCAAGCACACTATGTGCTAACAGACCAAGATCGTGATGGTGTGAATGGATTGACGGAGCAGCAATGGCGTTCCATTAAGAGCATTCTTAATGCTGGAAAAGACGGGTCAACAACCGAAAAATTGTCTGGTAAGAGTACTTTCCCCTCTTGGATTATGGATACGGGGGCTTCTCATCATTTAACAGGGAGATTTGATGCATTATCAAATGTTAGAGATATGGCACCTGTGTTGATAATTATGGCTGATGGTAGAGAACAAGTTTCTTGTCAAGAGGGATCAATACGGCTCGGTCCGGCTCTGATTATGAAATCTGTTTACTATGTTGAAGATTTTAAATCAGAACTGATTTCGGTTGCACAATTAATGGATGAGAATAGATGCATCGTTCAGCTAGCTGATCAATTCCTTGTTGTTCAGGACCGCATTTCGAGGATGGTGATTGGAGCGGGTGAAAGAGTGGGTGGAACGTTTCACTTTCGTAGCATGGAGACTGCAGCATCAGTCACAACTAAGGAGGATACGACGTTTGAGCTGTGGCACAATCGGATGGGTCATCCGTCTGCGAAAGTTGTTGGCTTGCTTCCGTTTGTTTATGTTTCTGTTGCTTCCGCAAATCTCAATAAAGCGTGTGATATTTGTCTCCGCGCAAAACAAACAAGAGATTGTTTTCCGATTAGTATGAATAAAACTTCAAAGATTTTTGAACTTATTCATGTTGATATTTGGGGTCCGTATCGAACGCCTTCACACTGTGGAGCACGTTATTTTTTGACAATAGTGGATGATTATTCAAGAGGTGTGTGGCTGTACTTGTTAAACGATAAAAGTGAGGCTTCAATTCACTTGCAAAACTTCTTCGCATTGACAGAAAGGCAATTCAATGAACAAGTGAAAGCTATAAGAAGCGATAACGGTTCGGAATTCCTGTCTTTGACTACATTCTTTCAAAAACATGGAGTTCTTCACGAAACATCATGTGTTGGCACTCCACAACAGAATGGGAGGGTAGAGCGAAAGCATCGGCACATCCTCAACGTTGCAAGAGCTCTGCGATTTCAAGCAAATCTTCCTATCGAATTTTGGGGAGAATGTGTTTTGACAGCATGCTATTTGATAAACAGAACACCAAGCTCTGTGTTGCAGAATTCCACACCTTATGAACGTCTTTACGGCAAAGCTCCGTCGTATGATAACCTCAGAGTCTTCGGTAGTTTATGTTATGCACATAATCAGTTGCGCGGTGGAGATAAATTCGCTTCGAGAAGTCGAAGATGTGTATTTGTGGGATATCCCTATGGGAAGAAGGGTTGGCGTTTATTTGACATCGAAAAGACTGAGTTCTTTGTTTCTCGTGATGTGGTTTTCTCAGAATCAAAATTTCCATATTCCCCTGAGACTTCTCTGGTGTCTCTTGACGATGAAGAAGAAGGCCAAGCATTATGGGCTCCAATTTCAGAAGGCATTGTTGTTGATGAAATAACAAACCAACGTGTTGGGCCTCTAATACAAGCAAGCCCAATACAAGAAGTTGAATCAAGTCAACCAATTCAGCCCATTTTCTCATCGATATCTTCTTCTTCCACAACGCCGATTTCACAAATTCATCCGACAGAGCCAACTCCGCCACCTTCACCGACTCAGGCTCACGAGACTGTTGTTGTTGATGTTCCAGAGGAACATATGGGTCGTGGACATCGATCAAAGAAACCTCCGGTAACTCTCAAAAACTATGTCGTCAATTTAGTTAATTTGAAATCTGCCGAACCCAAGGTGATTTATCCAGTTTCAAATACTGATGATGTCCGTCGATTCTCTGAGAGACATATTGCTTATGTCACTGCAATTATCACGACGACAGGACCAAAATCTTTTCGAGAAGCAATGAAAGATAAACGGTGGCGCGATTCTGTGGGAAAAGAAATTGTAGCGTTGGAAGACAATGAAACTTGGGAGCTTGTGGACTTACCTCCAGGAAAACGAGCAATCGGAAGTCAATGGGTATTTAAAGTGAAGTTTCAATCGGATGGTTCTGTAGAAAGATTCAAGTCGCGATTGGTAGCTCTCGGAAACAAACAAATCGAAGGAGTAGATTATGGAGAGACCTTTGCTCCAGTTGCAAAGATGGGTACGGTACGTTTGTTTCTTGATGTAGCTGTTAAAAGAAATTGGGATGTACATCAGATGGATGTACATAATGCATTTTTACATGGCGATTTAGACGAGGAGGTTTACATGAAGTTACCTCCAGGATTTCATTCTGAGCAGAAGAACAAAGTTTGTAAGTTGAAAAAGTCTATCTACGGACTACGACAAGCACCCCGCTGCTGGTTTGCCAAACTCTCAAAGGCTTTGATTTCTTATGGATTTGAGCAATCTTTATCAGATTACTCATTGTTTACTATGGATAAAGATGGTGTTCAACTAAACATTTTGATCTATGTAGACGACTTGATAATTACTGGAAACTGCCCAGAGTCTACACAAGCTTTTAAAGATTATTTGTCGTCCTGTTTTCACATGAAAGACTTGGGACCCTTGAAGTATTTTTTGGGGATTGAGGTTTGCGCGAAACAAGTCAGGCTTCTATCTTTGTCAACGCAAGTATGCATTAGACATAATCAATGAGATGGCAATGTCGACGGCTAAATGTGCAAGTTTTCCGTTGGAGCAAAATCAGAAGTTAGCTCTTTCTACCTCTGCTTTGCTTATTGATCCAACCAGGTATAGACGCTTACTTGGAAGGCTCATTTACTTGGTGGTAACAAGGCCTGATATTGCTTTTTCAGTCCATGTTCTTTCTCAATTTATGAAAGCACCAAGAGAAGATCATTGGCTTGCAGCAACTCGGGTTGTACGGTATCTAAAATCTGATCCAGGTCAAGGAGTATTACTTCGATCAGATGATAACTTCCAGATTACGGGATGGTGTGACTCTGATTGGGCAAGTTGTCCACTGACACGCCGTTCCGTAACCGGTTATTTTGTTCAGCTTGGAGAGTCGCCGGTAGCTTGGAAAACAAAGAAACAACCAACTGTAAGTCGTTCTTCAGCTGAAGCGGAATACCGTTCCATTGCCTTTCTCACACAAGAATTGATTTGGACGAAAAGAATGTTAGCTACTCTTGGAGTTAGACATGATCAGCCAATGGTGGTCTATTGTGACAGCAAATCAGCTATTTACATAGCCACAAACCCAGTTTTCCATGAAAGAACGAAGCATATAGAGCTCGACTGCCATTTTGTGCGCGATGAGGTACTTACTCGAAACATTTTATTGAAACATGTTGGTACAAAGTCACAACTGGCAGACATCTTTACAAAAGCAATTGGTCGTGATGGTTTTGACACTTTCCGAATCAAGTTAGGCATAAAAAAACTTGTATGCTCCAACTTGAGGGGGGTATTGGAGCTGGTGGTTAACGATTGGTTTAGTCAATTGAGTGGTCAATTACGGTTAGTATCTGGTTTACTAAACTAAGCATATTCCCAAGAAGATGTAGATACACAAAGTACGTTTCGCAGCTCCGTAACAAGAGGAACATAACAGAGTCAAAAGCAGTTGTAACTTGTTGTAGATTTCTCTAGATATTAGCTAAGTCTTTTGCTATATATGTATGCATTTCGGATCTTAATCAATACACAGAAATATTCAGACTCTCTTTCTCTTTAAGAAGCTTCTTGATAGATCCATCAAGATCTTGGTTAACGATTGGTTTAGTCAATACACTCAATGCTTCACCAACTCTCACCATTTTTCTTTGTTATTAATGTTAGAAATAGAAGACACGTTTATGTTTTTATGATAAAGAGAAGTTGTTCATTAAGGGTTTGTGCCTTCTTGTACAAGTTAGGTCGTCGTGCTTAGTACCTTTTTGTACAAGCTAGCTCGTGTATGCAATAATTAATGAAAAAAAAAAGAAGTTGAATCAATCTCTCTTATGTTTTCTTGTGGTGCAAGACCGGGCAAAGATTAAAGTGCGGCCTGCACAAGAATTGAATGTAGGATGATGAAGGAGGATTTTGTGAAAATCTCAAAGTTCTCTACCTCGAAACTATGCTTCTTCGAAGAGAATAAAGGGAGGAGAAGTTTTTTCTGTTTGGTTTATTTTATGTATGTACAGAAGAGAATATAAGGTTTCTGGTGAACATTAATGGTAGAATATTAGAAACACAGGTGAAAAGGGATGGTTTTGCAGTTTCGACCACACATAATGTATTGTTTGAAAGTAGGGTTTTAGAATTTTCTTTTGCCGTTTTTAATGGGCTTTCGCTCTGTTAACTGCCTATGGAGATTCTGAAACTGTTTTACTACTTGAGAGAATCCAAAAACAAACCCATATGGTTTCTGTTGTAATAACCAACTCTTTCTTCATTTAGGTTTGCTGTTAATTTTGACATGAAAATAACAGTTTTTGCCAAAAATATTTGTCCTTTATTTGTGTTAAGAAAAAGAATTACGCAATTAAAAAAAAATTTGTTAGGAAAAGTAACGATGCAACCCAAATTCTAATATAAAATAAAGCATATGATGGGAAACCATTGTGATCATCGCGTTACATTGAAAAGAAAAAAAAAAATTATCATCAATGGCTCTCAACATAATTATGGAAGTTGAGGAGAAATTGTAATATTAAGAACGAAGCTTCATTTTGATGTTTTCTATGCTAGCATGAAAGCCACTACATGAATCTTTCTCAAAGAGGTAATTCCATGAAGACCAAATGCAATTAAATTACATATGCAGAGATATTTGGTTTAAGATAGAGGTCCCAACTTCCGATGAGTCTTTTATATATTTGGGATTGTTTGTTTGGTGAAAGAGTCAAGTACGTAAGTGAAAGTTGGATCATTTTCTTTTATAACTTGTACAAATTGTTAGCGATTTTAAATTTTTGAATTTTTTTTTGTGAACTGTTCGTTAAATCCTTTTACTAAGTTTAAGATTTCTTAGTTGGATGAAATACATGACTTTCCAAATGCAAACGGCGTGGGATACAAGTCTCATGATGATGGATAAGGGAGCTCAAACTGAACTTTTAGTTAATTCCCCGTTGATGGCTGAAGCTTTCGCGATTCGCCTCGCATTGACAAAAGCTCGTTATGGAGGATGCTCGAAAATTTTTGGACTTGCAGGTGATGGTAGGAGCTCTTACATCAACAAATCAATCAAGGAAATATTTGGAGTCTTACAGGATATCAAAGCAGGTGGCGATTCGATATCGACTCATCTAGAAAATATTATATAGATAAGATATCTAAAAGACACTTGTGGTAAAAAAATAGTTGTGGTAAGCCATTGTAATTATAGTAATTAACATTTCCTTCATTTCAGGTTTGACACCATACAAATCGTGTGGTTGTAATTAAAAGTTAAAACTCAATCACACCTTTGCAATTTTGTCGCCGCAAATACCAAGTCTCAACCTTCAGCTCCTCTCTCATGTCCGATACAAACTGAAGAAATATTTTCTTCTAGCTAGAAACTAAGGTAATTATAATATTAAAAATTTAACCAATAAAATAAAAGATACAAAAATCATCTCCACTTAATAGCAAAATCTTTCGAGTTTCTCCTATATAAAGACCACATCCACCTTTGGAAAAACACAATTTTTCCTTTTCTTTTCAAAAAAATGGACTCTTCATTATTTGTATCAAAGCGCCTCGTCTTTTTTTTTTAATTATACACAGTTTCCCCAAAGGCTTTCTAGGCCCAAGAGACTAATCTGTGTCGCCGGCGATGCCCAAATTTTAATCCCCCGGTGGCCAAGAATCGAACCCGGGACCTTATTGACCCCTCGTCTTGACCCCTATCTTGGCCGTGGTGGCCACAAAACTTCTCCTTACACATAGTGTTTCGTCTTTGAACATGACTAATGCATATCTGCACCACAAATGCTACATCATTCAGGGAAATACAAAGTGGGAAGTGTGTACGAGAAAGAGCTCACTAGTATCACTCACAATATCTCTTCGATTAGTGGTCTTGGCAGAGGTTTCAAAATGATTGCCCGTAGTGTGGCTAATAATATCATCTCGGTCATGCTCCAGTGTCGGGGCGACTCTTACGGCCCCAAATGCCGTTCTTGCTATGCCACCGCTCTTTCTGGGGTAACTTCATTTCAACTTTTTTTATTATTAAATTTCACATGTATAAAATCCACTAACACGCACAAAAAAAAATTATTGGTTACAAATTTATCCATAAACATACCATAGACAAAAAAAAAACTATTAATATATGTGAATGATTATGCACAACATGGTTCTTAATTGTGGCATTGGCATCGAAAATGTATACGACAGCTTCGTAGGAAATGTCCAAACTACAAGGGGGGAATAATATGGTATGACCAATGTCTTCTCGAGTTTTCAGGGATCGATACTGTGTTTGATAAAAACGATTACGACAGCAAATTTTGCATGTCTAACCCAAAGAACGTGAGCGGCAATGTGAGCGATAAAAATTCGTTCTTCGAGAAGGCGATGATTTTATTTTCTAATCTGACAAGTATAGCAATAGAAAAGGACTATGGCGACGCGACAGCACTCTATGCGGCGGGGGAGAGGAGGATTGGGACGAATAAGTTGTATGGAATGGTGCAGTGTACGGGAGACCAAGGTAAAAAAGGTTGTCGGGAGTGTATTTCTTATCATCTGGTGCATTTTCAAGATTGCTTATACGGTAAACGAGGAGCGAGAGTTTTGAGTAGGAGCTGCAACTTTAGGTTTGAGTTATACCCTTTTGTTCCTAATTCTTTGAAGATGTAAAAACAATTTTATTTATATTCATATACATGGATTTATTATTTTATTTATAAAAGTCATAGTTTAAATTAGCCATGCACATACATGAAGCATTTGAACAACTGTCCTCAAGACAACTTAGTATTACATCTGTCTAGATGTTCCCAAACTAGCATATTAACTGTATTGCTAGTGTCATTATTTCAAATAGCTGCAAAATTTCAAAATATACAGTGGAATCAGAAGACCATAAGTTGACAAAAGCATTGTAGATACTTAAGCTGATGTGAATTTTAAAATTTTATCCATCAAGAAGCATTCTTTTAGTTGTTTGCCTATGAAGACATTGTGCATTTTTTAGAATCATCAATAACTCACGCTTATCATGACTTTGCATGAGTTCTACCATCACTTGACTGTCCGTTGGTTTGTTTTCATATTTTCTAACCTTTTGCATCAAGTTTTGCGATCTAAGGCTACAAATCCCTCTTTTAGCTTATAAATAATACAAAAGTAGTCAAGATACTAAAAAATAAAAGTATATCATTGAATATATAAGTTTGAAACAAACCAATGAGACTGTTTTTTCTATATGTGAAAATAATTTATGTCAACTATACAAAAAAGCCAAAAGAGATTATGTATCCAACAAAAATTAATTCGTTCAGTTTCAAACTTCCAACTAACATGTAATTTTCAACAGTAATTTTCCATCTTCCCGAGTCTCTTGTAATCCTAATCCTAATTTGTAGCCGCCATACAATCTATAGATATATCATATATATACAAACTTACTCTAAACTTAAAAAAAAATACAAAAATAGTTTTCTTTAGTGTAACGAGTTATCTGACCAATTAAATTAAAGGGAAGATTGGTTTAATATTCCAAAAATTTTGTAAAATTTGAAAATTAACCCTTGTTTAAAAAAGTTTGAAAACTAACATTTTTGTTTCTAAAAAAAGAATATATATTCTGATAATTCAAACTTTTTTTAATATCATTTTCGAAATTAATTTGATCTAGATATTTAGAATATATTATGGAAACAATAAATTTGATTTAGATATTTAGCATTTCCTTGGGCTATTTAACGATCTCAATTTTTTTCTCCCGAAGTAAGCAAGACTCTGGTTTTGAATTTGATACCTATTCGTGTATATGTATAAAGAGTTTGGTGTATATATATAAAGAGTTTGGTCCTTGTACCATTTATGGCTCACTATTATATGAAAGAACAAATCTTGGGTTCACCCCTAGGGGTGAACCTTTCTCATTCACCCCTAGGGGTGAACCTTTCTCATTCACCCCTTTTTATTAACCAATCAAAATCATCCATATAATCTAATTTAATTATTTAATTAAATCATTAAAAGAAATCAAAAATGAATTTTAATGTGGGACTAGAATTTGATTTTGTTTCCATAAAAACAAAGAATCATTATTCAGCTTAGAAAAATAAGTTTAATAAATCAAAAGTCTAACCCAAAATTTTTTGTGAGTGCATACGAAAGTTTTATCATTTAAAATCATTAGCTTTAAACCAATTGAAACATAAATCAACAAAGATTTATAAGTTAACCCAAAAAAATTCTAAACCCCAAACTCAAACCCTAAACCCAAAACTATACCCTAATTATGGAATAGTTAACCCAAAATAAATTCTAAACCTCAAACTCAAGCCCTAAACCCCAAAGCTATACCCTAATTTGGAAATAGTTAATCCAAAATAAATTTGAAATCCCAAACTCAAACCCTAAACCCAAAAGCTATACCCTAATTTGGGAATAGTTAACCCAAACCTAAAAATTTAAATTACAAATTAAATCCATTGATAATCAATTTTTGTAGTTTAAATTTTTGGGTTTGGGTTAACTAATCTCAAATTAGGGTATAGTTTTATGGGGTAGGATTTGGATTTAGGGTTTAGGTAATCCCAAATTATTTTTGTTACATCTTCATGTTTGCTATCATTAAGAAGAAACACTACCAATTACGTTTTTTTTCTTTTTCTGGAAAATATTATTAAATCATTCAAAGATCCAAATTAAAAATTAAAAATAACAAAAGAAGAAGAATAAAAATGTTTCAGTGATACAATATTTTGTGGTACAATATTATTTGATACAATATTATGTGGGCCCTACTTTGATTAAGTTTGAATTTTTTTAATGATTAAACTAAATGATTTAACTAATAGACACATGGCAAATTTTAAGTAGGTAATTAAGAAGGGGTGAATGAGTTATGTTCACCCCTAGGGTGAACCCAAGAATTATCCTATATGAAATGGTTTTTGATTTATGCAATTACAAAGTTTAAAACTAAAGACACAACTCAAGTAAAATGTTTAAGAAAAGACAAGAAGTCCAATATGCAGATTAAACGTATTGAAGATCAAACTTATTAAACCATAAAAAGTACTGAAACAAACTTATCAAACCATAAAAAGTATTGAAACATAGAAACATCAAATTCCTAATCAATGAAAACATAGCAAATCAAATCCCAATGATGAATGAAGAATCAAATCTTATGTTCCCTTTTTAAAAGGTAACTAAAATGATGGTTTCTGTAAAATAAAATTTAATCTAAACAAACTTCCTCATTTTAGGTGACCCAAAAAAAAACTTCCTCATTTTAATTTTTGTACTATTAAAATTTATTTATTTTCAATTTTTATTAACCTTTACAAGATTGATTTAAATATGGAAATGGTTATTTTTCAAAAAAATCTTAAAAGGGGTTAGTTTTCAAAATAAAAAAGGATTTTGAGAATATTAATACAAATTTCCTCTAAATTAAAATCAAAGTGACTTTGAACGGCCGTGGAAACCCCGTTTTTGAACGTGGGATGATTCTTTGTAAATTCATCTAGAAAATATAATCTAATACTATACCTAAAAAAGGACTTATGGTATAAAAATAGTTGTTGTAGGCCATGTAATTATAGAAATCAACATTTTCTTCATTTCTGGTTTGAACGAAGAAATCGTGTGATTGTAATTAAGAGTTTGAACACAGTCACACCCTTTGAATTTTTGTCGCCGCAAATACCAAGTCTCAACCTTCAACTCCTCTCTCATACAAACTGAATAATTTTTTTTATAGAAAAAAAAATTCATAGAAAAATCATAAGATAATAAAAATATGATAACTTTAACCTATAAAATAAAAAATAGAAAAATCATATCCACTTAATAGCATAATGCTCGAGTCTCTCCTATATAAACACCACAACCACCTTTGGAACATACATAATTTTTTTTCTTTGAAAACAATGTACTCTTCATTGTCTATCTTGGCTGTGTTGGCCGCCACACAACTTCTCCTAACACGTAGCGTTTCATCTTTGAACATGAGTAATGCGTATCTGCACCACAAATGTTACGTCACTCAAGGGAAATACAAACCGGGAAGTGTGTACGAGAAAGAGCTCACACATATCACTCACACGATCTCTTCGACCAGTGATTTAAGCAAAGGTTACGAAATGATGTCCCTTGGTGGGGCTAGTCATAACGTCTCAGTCATCCTCCAGTGCCGCGGCGACTCCTATGGGCCCAAATGTCGTTCCTGCTATGTCACTGCTCTCTCTGGGGTAATTCCATTTCAATATTTTTGATTATATATCACATATTTTACATGTATAAAATCCTCACACAAACCCAAAAAAAAATCACTTCAATAGAAGTCAGTTTTTGTAACAATTTATCCATAAAAATACAGCATACATGCTCTATTAATTATATGTGAATTCATATTCACAATGTGGTTATTAATTGTGGCATTGATGTGAAAAATGTATATAACAGCTTCGTAGGAAATGTCCAAAATACAAGGGGGGAATAATATGGTATGACCAATGTCTTCTCGAGTTTTCTGGAATACAAACTGTGTTTCAAATTGATTACGACAACAATTATTGTATGTCTAACCCGAATGACGTGAGCGACGATGAGAGATATCAGAATTCGTACTTCATGAAGTGGAATTTTTTCATTGGTAATCTGACACGTATAGCCACTGAGAAAGGATATAGTGACCCGATACCATTATACGCTGCAGGAGAGAGGAGGATTGGGACGAATAAGATGTACGGAATGGTGCAGTGTACGGGAGACGTAACTATAAAAGGTTGTCAGGAATGTATTATGTATCAGGTGGTGACCTTTCAGAGATACATGTTTGCTAAACGAGGAGCGAGAGTTTTGGGTAGGAGTTGTAACATTAGGTTTGAGTTATACCCTTTTGTTCCTAATTCTTTGAAGAGGTAAAACAATTGAAAAAATTGTGGTTTGTAGCTAGGTTTATTCGTAAACCTTTATTTTATTTTATTTATATTAATATACTTGAATTTATTATTTTATTTAGAAGAGTCATGTGATGTTTAAACTAGTTGGTTAGTCTGCGTCATTTGAACTGTCCCCAAGATAGTATAGTATAACACTGTCTAGATGTTCTATCATATTGATTGTATAGCTATCGTTATTTGAAATAGCTGCAAAAATATTAAATAGAGAACACTATAGTTTGACAAAAGCATTGTAGATACTTAAGTTGATGTTAAGTAAAAAAATATCCATCAAGAAGCATTCTTTTAGTTGTTTTCATTGGAAGATATGGTGCGTTTTTTTAGATCATCAATAACTCAGGCTTATTATAACTTTGCATTAGATCACTTGACTATTTTTTTTTTGGTTTATTTTTACATTTTCTAATCTTTTGCATCTCTTTTTGCTATCTAAAGCTACAAATTCCCTTTTTAGCTTGTAAATAATACAAAAAAAATTAGATCAGGGTACTAAAACTTAAAAGCAAATCATACGTGACAAAAAAAAAAAAAACAAAGAGAAGCAAATCATTCAATCTATATAAGTTTGAACTAACAAACCAGTGAGACAATTTTTTCTATATCCTATATATATTAATTGAGGAGACATTCAAAGTTCAAATTCCTAGGTGTCACTCATTGAGACATTCTAAGTTAAAAAATCCTAGGTGTCATGTTAAGAGTGTTTTAAAAGTTAATTAACATTCTATTAAAAAGATTAAGAAAGAAAAAATTTCCTAAAACTTATGAACAATCCTAAAATTTCACATAGATTTTCCTACAACATTCCGAAATATATAGTTTCCTAAACTATAAACATTTATGACGAAAATTGATTTTGTAAAATTATAACATCTTAAAGATTTTTAATATACACATTCTAATTATCATAAAATTTATTACCAACTTTCCTATTAATTCTAAGGACATTATAAATTTTTTTATTTGTCTATCAAAGATAAATAAATAATGATTTGCAAGTTTTTATTTGTTTGACTTTGGTACTATTACAGTTTTTTAATTGCAAAAATAAAGATAAAAATATCGGTTTTGTAAATCAAATTTAAATTTTGATTACTTATTCATATTTTTGTCAAAATATATGTAAATGTTATTAACTTATATAAATATTTTGAACATTACATACAAATCAAAATATCAAATTTATTTCCATAAATAAACTAAATAAATCGTATATAATATTTATTTAATATTTAACGATAAGATTTAAAATTATTTCATAAAATCATAAGAGGAAATTTGTATTAATATTCTCAAAATCTTTTTTATTTTGAAAACTAACCCCTTTTAAGATTTTTTTGAAAAATAACCATTTCCATATTTAAATCAATCTTGTAAATATTAATAAAAATTGAAAATAAATAAATTTTAATAGTACAAAAATTAAAATGAGGAAGTTTTTTTTTGGGTCACCTAAAATGAGGAAGTTTGTTTTTTTAACACTGCTTTTTTATTATTATTCTATTATAAATTATGAGGAGTTGTTACATCGACGATTCTAACAATGGACAAGTCTTCCGTCTCGAACCACGCTAGACAATTATATCTTATCCCACGCTGAAGACCTCCTGCAAGCTTATCTTCATTAATCTGCAACAAATTATAATAAATCGCATCTTCTAGGGTTCGAACCCCACATCTCTTGGTGTATAAGCATTAATGAACCTTTGGCCGACCATTGAGCCAAGAGGCAGGAAGTTTGTTTAGATTAAATTTTATTTTACAGAAACCATCATTTTAGTTACCATTTAAAAAAGGAATATAAGATTTGATTCTTCATTCATCATTGGGATTTGATTTGCTATGTTTTCATTGATTAGGAATTTGATGTTTCTATGTTTCAATACTTTTTATGGTTTAATAAGTTTGTTTCAGTACTTTTTATGGTTTAATAAGTTTGATCTTCAATACGTTTAATCTGCATATTGGACTTCTTGTCTTTTCTTAAACATTTTACTTGAGTTGTGTCTTTAGTTTTAAACTTTGTAATTGCATAAATCAAAAACCATTTCATATAGGATAATTCTTGGGTTCACCCCTAGGGGTGAACATAACTCATTCACCCCTTCTTAATTACCTACTTAAAATTTGACATGTGTCTATTAGTTAAATCATTTAGTTTAATCATTAAAAAAATTCAAACTTAATCAACGTAGGGCCCACATAATATTGTATCAAATAATATTGTACCACAAAATATTGTATCACCAAAACATTTTTATTCTTCTTCTTTTGTTATTTTTAATTTTTAATTTGGATCTTTGAATGATTTAATAATATTTTCCAGAAAAAGAAAAAAAACGTAATTGGTAGTGTTTCTTCTTAATGATAGCAAACATGAAGATGTAACAAAAATAATTTGGGATTACCTAAACACTAAATCCAAATCCTACCCCATAAAACTATACCCTAATTTGAGATTAGTTAACCCAAACCCAAAAATTTAAACTACAAAAATTGATTATCAATGGATTTGTAGTTTAAATTTTTAGGTTTGGGTTAATTATTCCCAAATTAGGGTATAGCTTTTGGGTTTAGGGTTTGAGTTTGGGATTTCAAATTTATTTTGGATCAACTATTTCCAAATTAGGGTATAGCTTTGGGGTTTAGGGCTTGAGTTTGAGGTTTAGAATTTATTTTGGGTTAACTATTCCATAATTAGGGTATAGTTTTGGGTTTAGGGTTTGAGTTTGGGGTTTAGAATTTTTTTGGGTTAACTTATAAATCTTTGTTGATTTATGTTTCAATTGGTTTAAAGCTAATGATTTTAAATGATAAAACTTTCGTATGCACTCACAAAAAATTTTGGGTTAGACTTTTGATTTATTAAACTTATTTTTCTAAGCTGAATAATGATTCTTTGTTTTTATGGAAACAAAATCAAATTCTAGTCCCACATTAAAATTCATTTTTGATTTCTTTTAATGATTTAATTAAATAATTAAATTAGATTATATGGATGATTTTGATTGGTTAATAAAAAGGGGTGAATGAGAAAGGTTCACCCCTAGGGGTGAACCCAAGAATTGTTCTTTCATATAATAGTGAGCCATAAATGGTACAAGGACCAAACTCTTTATATATATACACCAAACTATTTATACATATACACGAATAGGTATCAAATTCAAAACCAGAGTCTTGCTAATTACTTCGGGAGAAAAAAATTGAGATCGTTAAATAGCCCAAGGAAATGCTAAATATCTAAATCAAATTTATTGTTTCCATAATATATTCTAAATATCTAGATCAAATTAATTTCGAAAATGATATTAAAAAAAGTTTGAATTATCAGAATATATATTTTTTTTTTAGAAACAAAAATTTTAGTTTTCAAACTTTTTTAAACAAGGGTTAATTTTCAAATTTTACAAAATTTTTGGAATATTAAACCAATCTTCCCTTTAATTTAATTGGTTAGATAACTCGTTACACTAAAGAAAACTAAAAAATATTTTGTGGTGTGAGATTGTGTTGGATTTTGTTCATTTATGTTCACAGGTAAAAGGAGAATTAGGGATCTTTTAACTCAATCTGATAACCGACACTGCGCTGATTGTGGCGCTCCAGATCCTAAGTGGGCGTAAGTTATGCTTCCCGATACGCGATTTCTAATGTCTTGTTCGAGTAAATTTTACGATGTATGCATTCTCTAGCAGTTACTTAATCAGTCATTGTCTTATTTCAGGTCAGCAAATATCGGAGTATTTATATGCTTAAAATGTTGCGGTGTGCACAGAAGCCTCGGCCCACATATCTCAAAGGTGATGATGACTCTAAGCTTCTCCTTCTATGTTTTGTTCTTTTTTTAGGTTTAAAATTTCCATTGGATTGCACTAAGATGCTCTTGTGGAGATGTTATTTCATCTTGGACAGAATCTTTTCCAAGTTTATGCAGATTGGAAAATGGCTTAAATCGCATGACAACGCGCTTATAGAAGATAGCATCATCAACATTGCAGATGGTAAAGTAAAACAAGAGGTTCAAATCAAACTCCAGAATGTTGAATCTGGTGAATTAGAACTAGAGTTGGAGTGGCTCCCTCTTGACCAATAAATATAATCAATCAACAACTATATAATAGGCTCATTATATATATATATATATATATATATATATATATATATATATAAAACAAATCTTTATGATTGTATTCATTATTTAAAACTTTCCCCATCTTTTGTTCTTGTTTGAAAATTTTTGATACCTTAAAGAATCTTGAAGGCTCTCTTTGTGTTTTCTTATAATGCTTTGTTTACAGATTATAGTGTTTGATTGGTAACAACTTACAACCACTTTACATGAAATATTTTAGATTGTAACAATCACAAAAATGATACCAAAAACATTATACTTGGCTTTATTTGTACAGTTATTTCTTATGGTTAAGTGTTGCCTCTTTGCAAAAAAACTTATACCGCTTTAGATTATTTATTGGACCATACACGTTTTGATTCATTTAGGTTTCAAGAATTGAACCAATATGTTTTATTTGAAACATGAAATAAGACGTTTATATGTTGCTAAATCAGGTTTCATACCCAATTTCAACATTTCATCATGAGATTTCATAGCTTTCTTCATTTCCTTTGCGCGATACAACCCGTGAATCATGATCGTAAAACTGTTACTGTTCACGATATTCAGGGCATGATTATCAAAGATCCCTTGGGGTCTAAAGTCTATATAAAATTATTAAAATGGTTGTAAAAAGAAGAAAGAGAGTGTTGTTATGGGGTATGTTGAAATATAAAATTAATAAAATTGGATCTTTTGGAAGAGAGAGTGTTTAAAAAGGAAGAGAGAGTGTCTAAAATTGGATCTTTTGGAGAGAAAATTGGATCTTTTGGAGAGAGTGTTTAAAAGGAAAAGAGAGTGTTTAAATATAAAATTAATAAAAGTTGAGTAAAAGGATGAAAGAGAAGGTATAAAGTTGAGTAAAAGGAAGAGAGAGAGTGTGTTTTAATAATTTTATATTATAATTGGATCCCAAGGGATCTTTGATAATCATGGCCTCATCTCTTTCATGTACTCGAACACTCCAACCGCTTCTTCAACCATTTTACTTTGCTTCATCATAAGCCGATCAAGAACTGCGTTATAAGCATTCACATCTAAACTTCCTTTCATCTTCTTTATCTTTTCGTGCAGTTCCATCGCTTTCTCTAACTTCCCGCTTCTGCAGTAACGTTCCATCAATAACCCGCACGAAAAGGAATCGAAACAAACTTCCATTTCCATAACCGAATCAAGAAGCTTCTCTCCTTGCTTCCATCTTTTGTTCCGACACAAAGACGCTAAAACTTCTGATAACTTGTTTGTACAAGGAACAAAACCGCGTTTTATAACATCGACGAGCAGTAACTCCTCTTCTTCATCTAAACTATCATAATCTCTACAAAGCGCATTCGCGAATTCGTTATAACAACTCTCATCAAGAACCGTAATACCTTTCCGACAAATCAATCGATATACATCAACAGCTTCTTTCGTTCTCCCTTCTCGAGACAAAGCTTTTAACATACAACCGTTAGTCGAATCCCGCAATCTCGCTGTCCCACGGAAAAGCATCTCAGAGGCAAACGTTTTCCCCATATCACAAAGCCTTTCAATGATTTCATCGTTATTAACGGGCGATTCACGTAAAGTAAGAACCTTTCCCTCCTCCATTAAACCAAGAACCGTATTAATCGACTCCGTGTCTCCCAATCTACACGCATCATCCAATACGCAACCGTAAGAACCGAAATTCAGCTCGAGTTTCTTATCATCCATCTCATGAATTACGCTAAACACCGCATCGAATTCTCCGTTTCTACTATAACATTCCACAAGATTAGTGTAAATCTTGCAACTTTTGTAGGGGTCAAATCTCCCCTAGAAGAATCGATAAACCAAACGGCTTAACACGTGTTTAACCGGCTCAGCGGTCGAACCCAGAAAACGCAGGCCCGTCAAAGGCCCATCACTGTTCATTCCAACACTGTTCAAACCGCCGCGACCGGCTCGACCGGAACTGTTCAAGTCACCAGACCGGCACTATTCATACCGCCTCTTTTTAGCTATATATTGACATGTACCCCTCTCATTGTTGAGGATCCAAAATTTCTTATAAAATACTATTCACGAGCTCTGATCTTGAGAGAATAAGAACCCTATTTCTTACTTAGTCTGTGTTCGAAACCCTAAAAGAAGCTCTATTTCGAACGAATCTTCACAAATTCTATTGTGCGAAATCCAGCTCGCACAATTTGGCGCTAGAAGGAGGGGAGCTACTCGCAACTAGCTTCATACACGCAGCGAACACTTAGACGAACTCGCAAGATGTCAGGGACGAACCCGCAAACTCCAGCAACCGGCGATGGCTCAAATCAAACAGACTCGGCTCGCGATGTACAGACCAACGTAAACAATCAATCAGCAGTAGAAGACGCAGCACTCGACGCGGTCGCCGCTCAAACATCAACGCCTCTAAGCGACAGAGTCGTCGCCACAACGAGCTCGACTCCGATAACTCAACCTTCAAACGCGGCTTTCTTCCTGAATCGTCTGAGGGACTCCAAGAGGACGCATACCCGTGCAACGAGGAACCGCCACCCTCGCATGAAATGATAAACATTGACGATGCGGCCACGGTCTACGGTTGTGACACTAAGTGGATGGGCGACATTCGCGCATATCTCGCAGACGGCGAGGTGCCATCAAACAAATGGGCTGCTCGCAAATTGAAGGCGCAAGCTTCACGTTTCATCCTCCTCGATGGAAATGTCTTCAAATGGCGGCTCTCCGGGCCACTCCTCGCCTGCGTTGAAGGGGAGACGGCTCGCCAAATAATGCACGAAGTTCACGGCGGATCCTGCGGTAATCACTCAGGAGGCCGCTCACTCGCAATTCGAATCAAAAGACATGGATTTTTTTGGCCGACTATGATTAAAGACTGCGAGCTCTTCGCGGCAAAATGCGAGAAATGTCAACGTCATGGCCCGTTCATCCATTAACCTACGGAGTTTTTGAGCTCGGTCACCTCGCCTTACCCTTTCATGCGATGGGCAATGGACATCGTCGGGCCGCTCCATCCGTCTCGGCAAAAGCGATATCTTCTGGTCCTAACAGATTATTTTTCTAAGTGGATAGAAGCCGAGGCATTCGCGTCAATCAAGGACAAACAGGTCGAGAACTTCATCTGGAAAAACATCATCTGTCGACACGGCGTGCCTTACGAAATCGTAACTGATAACGGCTCGCAATTCATCTCTAAGCGATTCGATATTTTCTGCGATAAGTGGAAGATCAGAGTCAGCAAGTCGACGCCTCGCTGCCCGCAAGGCAACGGCCAGGCAGAAGCATCAAACAAAACGCTCATTCATGGGCTAAAAACGCGACTCGACGCCAAGAAAGGCCGATGGGCAGATGAACTCGAAGGAGTTCTGTGGTCCTACCGAACCACACCTCATCGCGCTACAGGCGAGACCCCTTTCGTCCTCGTCTACGGAACAGAATGCGTGATCCCTCCCGAGATCCATTTTCCAGGAGTTCGCCGACGACTACTTCCAGAACAAGAAGGTCTCAACCATATACTCATGCTCGACGAGCTCGACCTCATCAACGAAAGGCGCGACCAAGCCCTCGTCAAAATGACAAACTATCAAATCGCGGCATCAAAATATTACAACTCTAAGGTGCGAGTTCGACGTTTTTACGAAGGAGACCTCGTCCTCCGCGAGGTGTTTCAAAATACGGCCGAGCTCAATGCCGGCAAACTCGGCGCTCACTGGGAAGGACCTTACCAAATCGCGAAGGTGGTTAGACCAGGCGTCTACGAGCTCGCCAACATGAAAGGCGAAATGATCTCTCGATCCTGGAATGCGCGACACCTGAAGAAATACTACTGCTAAAAACGCTAAGTCTCAAGACTTGAACTACGGGGCGACTTGATCCCTGAAAAGGGTACGTAGGCAGCTCGTCTTCGGACGAGTTCAGTTGCCCCCCTTATTCAAAAAAGGGGGGGGGAGTGGGTACGTATATTCATACTCCCAAACTTGATGTACAACGACTTCGCCGAGCCAACCTCGCGGGAATCGGCTCGCAACCTCACAACAAAACGTCTAAATTCAGCATGCGACCTCACGATTCCCGGCTCGCGATTTCACCATTCGCCTCGAAGGATTAATAGCAAAAACAACTCGCAAACGACTTTATTGTCTAAACGCGACTCCTTCAAAACGGCGAACCAAACTCGCAAACGACTTAACTGTCTACACGCGACAACTCGCAAATGACTTAATTGTCTACACGCGACAACTCGCAAACGACTTAACTGTCTACACGCGACAGCTCGCAAAACGACTTAATTGTCTACACGCGACAACTCGCAAAACGGCGTGGTTGCCTAAAACGCGATGACACTTCTCGAAGTGTCACTAATACGCCCTCAACGGGTAAAGCGCGCTATATAAATTAGAGTTCATTTCTGGGATAGGCATGCTGTAGGGTATGTCCGTTAGCCGGGGTGTCCATCTCGCGAGTCCTTTCTGGGATAGACATATTGTAGAATATGTCCGTTAGCCGGAATGTTTGACTCGCAAACCCAGTTATCTGAAACACTGGTCGAACTTAACAAATGAGTCGGGACAGAGATTTGAAAACTCTGCACCGATATTTTGCCTGGACAAAATATACCCCGAAGTGTATAACCAGGATGTTCGTCTCGCTTAAACCCAGTTTACGCGACACTGGTCAAACTCGACAAATATACCAAAATTTGTTAAGAGTAAACAGGCTAACGAGGCCTCGCCAAAACGGCAAGCCTTATTTAAAATAATAAGCAAATCGATCGGGAAACTGTTAAAACTTCATTTTATATCCAACTTAGATAGTAAAAATGTCGAGTTGGATAAAGCCATCCAGGCACCGCAATACAGAAACAAGTTTTAAACAAAAAAAAAAACCTTACAAAATAACAAAACGAAAAGAAATGAAGTTTTTTCAGGAACGTATTTAGAGCTCGCCAGCCTCTTTTTCAATCTCGGTCTGAGCAGCGGGAACGGTTGAACTCGTAGCCTCGACAATCGCCTTCTTCACTACAAGATCAGAAGGAGCCAACTCGCCCTGAGACACGACAGATGCGACTTCCTGATTCCGAACGACTGTTTCATCAACCTCCATCGGCTCAACCTCTTGAGACTCGTCACTATCGCTCAAACGCTCGTCATCTTCGAGCAACCGCAGACCCATCGAACCGTCGTTCGACCCCGAGGCTGTGTTAACACCAACAGACTTAGCAACGACCTCAAGCCACAGAGAAAAAACTAAGTCCCTTATATTGACGGGAACCACATAATTCTTACCTAAAGTCTGTTTAAGCTCGACGGCTATCTTATCAAAGGCATCGCTGGCTCGCTTGAGCTTTGCCATACCCGCCGTAATCTCGGCGCGCTCGACTGTGGGATCAAAGGGCTCATCATCAGTAGCATGCTCAATATCGGCGAGAAGTTGGAGGTTCGCCTTCGCCTGCTCAAGAAAGACTGTGTGTTCGAACGGTTTCTTCATCAATCTCTCGAACAGGTCGTGGGCCTTGTTCAGATGAGCCTGGACCTCGGCGGCTGCAGTTCGCCTCGCCTCTGAAACAGCTGCTTCAATATCACTCTCGCGGCTCGCCTTGAGTGCCGTTATCTCCTTCGCCTGCTCGACCATCCTCTCTTCGTCCTTTGCCCGCTCGAGGGTAAGGTCGTGAAAATGCCTGAACGTATCGTTAGCACTCTTCTTAGTGGCCTCGAGCTCGGCAGTAAGGCTGGCCATCTTCTCCGCGACCTCTCTCTTCTCGACCACTTCCCTCTCTTTGGCATCATCGATGAAGGCCTGTCTAGACCTCGCCTCCTGCTCGTATGACAGGATCAGTCGGTTGGCATGGGCAACAGCCTGCGGAAAAGATAAGTATGAGGAAGGAGGCGAGACGAAGGAAGCGAGACGAAACAGACAGAGACGAGATTTTACCTTGGCTTGGCGGGACGCGAACTCCTTGTAGAGCTCGCTCTTTAGCAACATCTCGGGGATTGGGAAGTTATCCCCGGGATATGTGACCCTCGACATCAGGGCAGCCGCAGCAGCCGAATCATCATAGATGTCCCCAGGAGCAGGAGACTGTCGAGATTGCGAGCCCTGGGGAATCGGCTGGCCAGGAATAAGAGTTGGCAACCTGCGACGAGACTTCCCCTCGCCAGTTTTGCCTTTGCCTTTTTCAGAGGCACTATGTTTGTGTTGACGATTGCGAATCAGCTGATTCTCTGACTCGACGTGCTCGTCCTCGATGACGATCGTCTGCGAGGGAGCAACGGCCAGAGCGCCACTCGCATCTGCAGCTGCGACTTCCTCCATCACAGCAGGAGTACTCGCATTAGCCACACTTCGCTCAGATACCTCAGCGGAAGGAGTCGCATCCTTTGGATCATCCTTCTTCTTCTTGTCCTTCGCGGCCGTGGCCTTCGCCTTCGCGGCTTTCTGTTGGTCGCGGAAGGAGGGACGTTCAGGCATGATGTCAAAGTCTTCGGAGTCGCTTCTGTAAAGATGGTCTTCCTCGACGTTTATAGCAGACTTGCGAGCGTGAATAACTCGTTGAAGATTGAAGTGACGTTCCCAAAGACACCTTCGAGCTTTAAGTTTTTCGAACAAGTCGTCAATTCCAGGAGCAGGAGTGAATGCAGGTCTGCGAACTGAAAAACGAGTAAGCGCGAGTTAGAACAAAACATAAACAAAAGAGAGTTTGCGCGGAAAACCATAAAGAAATCTACCAAGTGTCCCCCACTTCGCCAGCCTCGCGTTTTCTTCCTCGACGGAAGCAGCAGATATCGGCACAAAGAAGAAAAAATTCCTCCAGTTGTGATCTTTATTCGGGAAGTCGTCCAAAATCTTGTAATGAGCTCGACTCGCCAAATTATACAACTTCTTTGCCCCCGGCGCGGTATGCTTTCGAAATTCAAGAAGGTCAATGAGTTGGCGAACTCCTATGGACTTGCCACACTCGGCAGCTCGCGTCAATAAACCAACCAGCTGACGAACTCCTCTCGAATTGATTTGTGCGAGTGCGATTTTGTGAGCCCACATGAACCGCAGAATCGTCAAAGGGATGGGGAATGTTAGGTAACAACCCCTGAACCAACACTCGTAAGCTGTGAAGGTCCCTTCAGGTGGATCGTCTTCTCGCTGCTCGAGAGAGGGCAAGATCAGCTCGACAGAATCCGGAATCCCGCATTCTTGGCGAAGGTCGTCCAAGGATTCCTCCTCGCACCATGTGGAACCTGGAGGAGGTCGTTGCTTTCGCTTCCTCTTCTTCTTCGTTTTCTTGACTCCTGTCGAGCCGGACGCGAGGTCCCAACTTCTTCATGCAACTCCGTGCTTGGAGCTCGCGTCGATGAGGCAGTATCTGGCGACTCGACACGCTGCCTATGGGCAGGAGCAGGGTAAGTAAACAAGTCGTCAAGAATGGAGTCGCCTAAAGCTTGATCGTCTCGCCCAGAAGTACTCGCCTCCTCTTGACCCCGGACAGACTCGCGACTTGAGCTCGCGCCAACGATCGACTCGCTATTTTCTGAGTACTCCCATATCATCTTTTCCCTGTTGGGGAGCTCGTTGGGTCGTGCAGTATTAACCGAGTGGGAGGACGACATGGCTTTTTCGAATCAAAAACAGAATCTCGGTCTTTTTTCTGAAGAACACGGCGACTTCTACGAAGAACACGGCGGCGTCAACGAAGAACACGGCGGCGGCGAAGTGACGGGACAGCTAAAAAACCCAAAAAAACCAAAAAGAAAAACGAGAGAAAAAGAGAGAGAGCAAACCTGTTTTTGGAGAAATGAAAGTTATGAGGAGCATCAACGAAGTCTCTCCTTATATAGACTCGATGGGATCAAGTTTCGAGTTGCCTGCTAATCCGCGAGCTCATCAAAGGAGTCACAGCTTCATCAGACTCGCCGCCTCATCATCGATTCAGATAAGTGACCCCGAGCTCATGTGTACATTAATTTGCGACTTCATAACTTGGTACATTTTAAAAAAGTTTTTAGAACTTAACATAATTTTGCGATATCTAGAATCGACCAAGTGAAAGGCGAAACCAGCGAGATGGAATACAGAAGAACTCGCGACTTCATCCGATCAACTCGCGACGTAGCCAGTCTCATCCACTCAACTCGCGACTTCACCGAATGAACTCGCGACGTCGCCGATCTTCATCTAATGAACTCGCGACCTCATCAAACTTCGTCTAAATGAACTCGCGACTTTGCAGCTTCATGAAACGAACTCGCAACTTTGTCCGATGAACTCACGCCTTCGACAACTGCATCCAACGAACTTGCAACGTCATTAAACGAATTCACGACTTCATCTGACCAACTCGCGATTTCGTCAACTCGCGACTTCGCAACTTCATGAAACGAACTCGCGACTCCGTCAACTCGCGACTTTCGTCAACTCGCGACTTCTTTATCTTCATCAAACCAACTCGCGACTCCATCAACTCGCGACTTTCGTCAACTCGCGACTTCTTTATCTTCATCAAACCAACTCGCGACTCCGTCAACTCGCGACTTTCGTCAACTCGCGACTTCTTTATCTTCATCAAACCAACTCGCGACTCCATCAACTCGCGACTTTCGTCAACTCGCGACTTCTTTATCTTCATCAAACCAACTCGCGACTCCATCAACTCGCGACTTTCGTCAACTCGCGACTTCTTTATCTTCATCAAACCAACTCGCGACTCCGTCAACTCGCGACTTTCATCAACTCACGACTTTATATTCATAAAACTTAGGAATTCGGCGACAACGATGACTTGAGCAAATGTGCGACTCGTGCTCTTTTCCCTTTGTCTGGTTTTTTCCCACAGGGTTTTCTAGACAAAGGTTTTACCGAGGCTTGTTTGCACATTTGTATATCTTCATCTCGTCACCTCGCATCTTCGGGCGAATCCATTCAATCAAGCCGACTCGCAATTTTGAAGGCTTTCAGTCGACTCGCAGATATCGGAACGAATCTACCTCGACACCTCGCACTCTCGCACGACTCGCGGATCACAAGTAAAGCCAATTCATGGATTCGCGAGACTAGAAATCGACTCGTCAAAAAACACCGACCGACTCGCAGTGTTGAATATTTGGGCTCGACAGTATTGCCGTTAACATGTTAAACAGCCTAAACGGGAATCGATTCTTCGGACACCCTTACTTCAGCACTTTTTAACTAAACTGCTGAACTGGGGGGCTAACTGTAGGGGTCAAATCTCCCCTAGAAGAATCGATAAACCAAACGGCTTAACACGTGTTTAACCGGCTCAGCGGTCGAACCCAGAAAACGCAGGCCCGTCAAAGGCCCATCACTGTTCATTCCAACACTGTTCAAACCGCCGCGACCGGCTCGATCGGAACTGTTCAAGTCACCAGACCGACACTATTCATACCGCCTCTTTTTAGCTATATAATGACATGTACCCCTCTCATTGTTGAAGATCCAAAATTTCTTATAAAACACTATTCACGAGCTCTGATCTTGAGAGAATAAGAACCCTATTTCTTACTTAGTCTGTGTTCGAAACCCTAAAAGAAGCTCTATTTCGAACGAATCTTCACAAATTCTATTGTGCGAAATCCAGCTCGCACAACTTTCAACACCAGTTTCAATCAATTTAACAACAGTCTTGGATTTTCCCATTTCACACAAAATCTGACCAACTAAATCCCAAGTTAACCCATCAGACACAAGTCGATTTCGAATCATTGCACTATACAAACACAAAGCCACTCTAAATTGTTTCTCTTTAACCAGAGAATCAAGAAGAGAGTTATAAGCATTAAGAGAAGGCGAAAGTTTCAAACTTTTCATCAAACCAAACACTTCTAAACCGTTTTGGTGAAAACCCTTTAAGACATAACACTCAAGAACTAAACTTAGCGAGACAGAAAGTGAATCTTCACCTTCAAACCATTTACGCATCGATCCGACCACTACAGAAACGGAATGGGTTTCGAGCAGAGGACTCAAAAGTGTTTCTGCTCGTTCCAATAGACCTGATTCAGTAGCAACTTCGATAACCCGACAATGAGACTTAAGACCCGGTTCGAACCGGAGATGGGTTTTCGCCCAATCGAAGAAATCGAGTGTCGTTTTTGGGGAATTTCGAGTTTCACGGAGGATCTGGAGGAATATCGGAGGTGTAAGTGTTGACTTCAGGAGTTTTGGTTTAACATTTCGAAGATGAGTGATCCAATCGCGACGTTGTAAGAGAATCGAAGAGATTTCAGTGGCTAATCGGGAAAGTTTCAATTGGGTTTTCCAATCTGAAGCAGAGCATGTCGATGGAGTCGCCGAACTCGAGAATCGTTTGAAGAATCTCACAGTTTTGTGGAGAAGAACCATTTAAATGCTTCTCCAATTCTGAAAAACCCAAAATTTCATACTCAAAAGGGGTTTAAGGACCTTTTGGTGAAGAATAACCAAAAAGGCCAATGCTTTAAGTGATCTAACTATACAACGGTTACTGAAGAAGATAAATTCGGGTAAAAGAGTGAAAATTTGGGGGGTAAAAGAGCAATTATACCACATTTGGGACATTATAGCGAAATGATCTTTTGGTCTTAGCTGTGAAGTGTGAACTCAAAGTCAACGTCATTTACTCATTTTCCTTAACTAATGATCAAAACGCAGCGTTAAAGTTCCACCAATGCACCGGAACTCTTCTTCATATTCATAATTCGCTTCTCCATGTAAAAACCAAACCTTATATCCCGGCCTAAATCCAAATCTATATAAGTGATTCCAAACTGTATGAACCGCAACACTAATTATATTACAGCAATTAGAACATGGACATTTGATTTCCTGACCTTTTTTGGCTGCATCTTGATTTCTGGGTAAATTCATGAACTCGCATATACCTTGAGCGTATTCGGTCCTTAATAAGTTCGACCCCATATCCATCATTGGCTCGTCCATCCAAGACCGAAAATATGAACTCATCTCTTATAAATTTTTTGATAATGTGAATTGTGTTTTTTTGATAATGTGAATTGTGTTATGATGAATTGAAGAAATGTTGAAACTTATATAGAACGGATTCCGTTGGATTTCCGTCGGAAATCCGTCAAAGACCTCCGACATAGAACCCCACCAATCCTATCAGCCACCACATATGATAAGGAAACCAATTAAACTTTGCCGACATCGGGATCCGTCGGAATTACGTTAAAAAATTCCGACGGCTTGTTCCGTCGGTAATCCGTCGGTACAAGGTGACGGAGTTCCGACGGATTCCCGACAGTTTCCGTGGCCGTCGGAAAATTTCCGATGGATTTCCGACGGAATTTGTTATTTATATATATTATTTGCGCCGAAATATTATAAAATATATAAATAAAAAATTCCGTCGGAAATCCGTGGGAAATGTGTTATTTATATATTTTACTTTATTCCGGTAGAAATATTATATGTAAACCAACCATATCGCACAACGTGGTCGACAAGTAAAACATTTACCGTTCATATTACAGAATCAAAAGACTGTTTATATTAATAATTTATAAAACACCAACACATATGGATTTATTTTTTCTTCATAAATATTCCAAAACTACTACTTCTCGTCCCACTTCCCGATGGTGTATCCTTTAGAGTACCGTACGCAGTATAACTCTTGTCAGAGTAAGTATCCTCGAGATCCGAGTCTCCGTTAATATTAGAAGTATCTTCATCGCTGTTCTTTGAAGGAATACAATTTTCTTTCGTCCAGATAGCATCTATGTTTTCAAGCTTGATGTTGAGGTAAGTGTACCCAGTTCCGACTAAAACTTGAACCTACAAAATAGGCAAATATAATGTAATCTAGACTTCATTTACTTAAATAAACATATTTCAAACTTACATTACTCGATACAACGACTGAGCCAACTCGTATATCAGGGCCAAAAGAAGCGTGTACACGCTTCTTTTTGAATATATCCGCCAATTCTCCCACATGGATCCTACATCAATACATATTAATTTAACGTTTCAAGTAACAAAATATATCAATTGAATCATATTCTCAATTATAAACACCAATTACCTTTAAGACAACCATAGCGTCTCCCTCATCAGTACAATCGTACTCATCAATAATTGCAATTACCTACTTAATTTAACAGAACCGATTATACATATAACTTTCATATAAAACCTCTTTTACAATAAAACTCAATCTCACCTTCCGAACAATGTCCAAATGATTTAAACTGTTAAGAATAACGTCCAATTCAACGGACAATACCCAATCCCTGGGAGTTTGCATTAACCTCGCTGGAAAAGTATAAACAATTTTGTAAAAATGCCCTAACAAAATCTGACAGCATTCGTTTCATGCTATTCAACAAACCTAATATTGTACATGTGTCACGTAGGTGTTCAACTGCAGAAATCCAAGGATGGTCGCTAAATGCGGGACCTTCCGACATGCTGAAAAAGATGAAGGAAATATTTTTATGGAATGTATTTTTGTGTTCTGATGAAATGCAGAAGTTTCCACCCAGCGAGGTTCAAGTCTGTACTCCGTCGGTACAAAGTGACCAATCAAACTTTGCCGACATCGAAATCCGTCGGAATTACGTTACACAATTACGACGACTTAGTTCCGTCGGTAATCCGTCAGTAAAAGGTGACGGAGTACCGACGGAGTTCCGACAGTTTCCGTGGCCATCGAAAATCCGTCGGTAAATTGTGACGGAATTCCGACGGATTGATGTAAATCGGACATCCGTCGGAAATTTCTGACGGATTTCCGACGGCCACGGATATCCGTCGGAAAAGTGGCTGTTTTCTTGTAGTGATTACTCATGTTCAAAGATGAAACGCTACGTGTTAGGAGAAGTTGTGTGGCCACCACAGCCAAGATAGACAATGAAGAGTACAATGTTTTCAAAGAAAATAAATTATGTATGTTCCAAAGGTGGTTGTGGTGTTTATATAGGAGAGACTCGAGGATTCTGATATAAAGTGGAGATGATATTTCTATCTTTTATTTTATAGGTTAAAGTTATCATATTTTTATTATCTTATAGAAAATTCGATTGATCACTTTAACCTCTATATGACTAGCAGTCCACAACGCAAGAAACAAACAAAATCCCAAGGAAACATAAACCAAAAAAAAAAGCCTTAAGTTATAGTTATTACATAGCTGATAGATAGAAACGGCCATGATGACTGACTAGCAGTTAGCCTTTAGCGAGGTTGGTTGATTTGCACTAAGCTTGGGAGATAAGAAGAAGAGCAGACAAGTGGTGGGCGATACGTTGGAAGGTAATATCCAACAGGAGGTCTGACATCGGGAGCTTCTCCGAGCCTCACATATCTGACGTAGCCATCATCACGGATGACAAAAGCTGTGTGATGGGGAGGCTCGGGGGTGGTCACGATGTCGATGGGTGGATATCCCTCACATGCGTATACGTCAAATACCACAGCGGTTTTCTCCTCCTCGTCAATGAAGAAGCTCCCAGCTCCGTAGCGAAAATGAAAATGACCAAAATAAGTGAATGGACTCTTATCCAGTTTCAAAAACTTGATCCAGGACACAGCCTCGGGCTCAATCATGCTTGTAACCCAAATTTCCAGCGGGTAAAACAGATGCTCATCAGTTTGCTGATATAGCACCGCCAGCTGTTTTTCTCCAACACAAGAGAGAGCCACAGTGATCTCTTCAATGTAAGAGTGAAACGGAAGAGGCAGAGGCGGTCCAAATCTCTCCCTAAGAAATTTTTAAGGTGATCAGTCGGTACCAATCCTCCTCCATTACAAACTATCTTCTCCCGAGCGAAGAAGTAGCTATCTCCCTTGAGGGTTGCGCCGCGTTCATAAGGCTCCATTGCCCACTCGGAAGTGATGTCAAGAACCCTCCATGAATTAGAGCTCAAGTCATAGATTTCAAAGCCCGAAATCTGATTCTTGCCACCGATGTAACTATCCCCTCACCTCAAGACTTTGTGGGTACGGTTCTTCCTGTCATATCCGAGAGCGAACCTGTCTGTTGTGCGGAAACTTGATCTGGGACCGATCCACCTTGTTTGCCCAAGATAAGGGTTCCACACCAGGAGCTTCGACTTGTCGTTGGCAACGCATAACACTAACCCGTCGCAATGAAACACTTGAGATATCTCGACATGACTGAGTAAATCAACCTGGTTTATAGATACATCAGCAACGTCTTGTTCCTTGCGGAAATGGAATCGCATTGAACACACCTTGGAATCCAAGGTCATGAACCCCACAAACTGGCTTGCTGCTTTACCCAAAACCCATTCTCTGTATAATGAGTCCCATAGTTTACAAGTGGATCGCACTTCTCTCAGAGATGTTATCGGAATCCTCGAGAAAATCTCCTCCCCTACCACTTTCGCTGGAAGATCACAGATTCTCTTCATCGTTCGTTACGAAATAGTTTAGGGTTTTCTCTCTTTTTTTTTCCTTCAACGATATTGGGGGAATAATTGACCTCACTATGGCGGCTAATAATAACTCAATGGACTCCCAATTTAATTGGGCCAAAATGAGTTAGATGTAAATGGACCCGAGAAAAAATTGCTTAGTTGTGCTTAATGTGCTGAACACATAAGAGCCCTTATGACGATTTAGTGGCCATTGTTTCTTTGTGTGTGTGTTGAAACTTAAATAAGAGATTATGAAGTTGGTTACATCATTGTTTGGACTTTTTATTTGAAGAAACAAGTTGCTTGTGGAAGTGTAACGCTCGTGTTCTGCGATTTGGCCAATGCGGAAAATCTGGTTTGTTACGATCGAACTGGACTTAAGCTGAGTTGGGCAGCTTAGGTCAACTAAAAAGGAAATGTCAATTAAACCTTCCGCAGATTAACGCTCCTCTCTCCGTCCTTCTTCCACAGATCCTCCTCTCCGTCCTTCTTCCACAGATCCTCTTCCTCCTTCTTCCGCAGATCATCCTCGCCGCTAATCTTCCAGGGATCGTCGTCGTCGCTAATCTTTCACGGATCGTCATACTTCCAGGGATCGTCCTCGTTGCTCTTCTTCCACTGATCGCTCTTCTTTCACGGATCGTCATACTTCCAGGGACTTTTTATTAAGATATAATCTTTTTTGGCTTTTTTTCATAATTCACATAAATTTATTTGTAGTTTATTTACACACTAGATTTTGACCCGCGTCAAACTCGGGATTACAAATTTTAATTAATTTATTTTTATATTTTGATTTACATAAAATACATTATGATTTGGGAAGATAGGTTTAATATTCTAAAAATTTTGTAAAATTTAAAAATTAACCCTTGTTTAAAAAAGTTTGAAAACTAACATTTTTGTTTCTAAAAAAAAAGAATATATATTCTGATAATTCAAACTTTTTTTAATATCATTTTCGAAATTAATTTGATCTAGATATTTAGAATATATTATGGAAACAATAAATTTGATTTAGATATTTAGCATTTCCTTGGGCTATTTAACGATCTCAATTTTTTTCTCCCGAAGTAAGCAAGACTCTGGTTTTGAATTTGATACCTATTCGTGTATATGTATAAAGAGTTTGGTGTATATATATAAAGAGTTTGGTCCTTGTACCATTTATGGCTCACTATTATATGAAAGAACAATTCTTGGGTTCACCCCTAGGGGTGAACCTTTCTCATTCACCCCTAGGGGTGAACCTTTCTCATTCACCCCTTTTTATTAACCAATCAAAATCATCCATATAATCTAATTTAATTATTTAATTAAATCATTAAAAGAAATCAAAAATGAATTTTAATGTGGGACTAGAATTTGATTTGTTTCAAATTATTATTCAGCTTAGAAAAATAAGTTTAATAAATCAAAAGTCTAACCCAAAATGTTTTGTGAGTGCATACGAAAGTTTTATCATTTAAAATCATTAGCTTTAAACCAATTGAAACATAAATCAACAAAGATTTATAAGTTAACCCAAAAAAATTCTACACCCCAAACTCAAACTCTAAACTTAAAACTATACCCTAATTATGGAATAGTTAACCCAAAATAAATTCTAAACCTCAAACTCAAGCCCTAAACCCCAAAGTTATACCCTAATTTGGAAATAGTTAATCCAAAATAAATTTGAAATCCCAAACTCAAACCCTAAACCCAAAAGCTATACCCTAATTTGGGAATAGTTAACCCAAACCTAAAAATTTAAACTACAAATCCATTGATAATCAATTTTTGTAGTTTAAATTTTTGGGTTTGGGTTAACTAATCTCAAATTAGGGTATAGTTTTATGGGGTAGGATTTGGATTTAGGGTTTAGGTAATCCCAAATTATTTTTGTTACATCTTCATGTTTGCTATCATTAAGAAGAAACACTACCAATTACGTTTTTTTTCTTTTTCTGGAAAATATTATTAAATCATTCAAAGATCCAAATTAAAAATTCAAAATAACAAAAGAAGAAGAATAAAAATGTTTCAGTGATACAATATTTTGTGGTACAATATTATTTGATACAATATTATGTGGGCCCTACTTTGATTAAGTTTGAATTTTTTTAATGATTAAACTAAATGATTTAACTAATAGACACATGTCAAATTTTAAGTAGGTAATTAAGAAGGGGTGAATGAGTTATGTTCACCCCTAGGCGTGAACCCAAGAATTATCCTATATGAAATGGTTTTTGATTTATGCAATTACAAAGTTTAAAACTAAAGACACAACTCAAGTAAAATGTTTAAGAAAAGACAAGAAGTCCAATATGCAGATTAAATGTATTGAAGATCAAACTTATTAAACCATAAAAAGTACTGAAACAAACTTATCAAACCATAAAAAGTATTGAAACATAGAAACATCAAATTCCTAATCAATGAAAACATAGCAAATCAAATCCCAATGATGAATGAAGAATCAAATCTTATGTTCCCTTTTTAAAAGGTAACTAAAATGATGGTTTCTGTAAAATAAAATTTAATCTAAACAAACTTCCTCATTTTAGGTGACCCAAAAAAAAACTTCCTCATTTTAATTTTTGTACTATTAAAATTTATTTATTTTCAATTTTTATTAATCTTTACAAGATTGATTTAAATATGGAAATGGTTATTTTTCAAAAAAATCTTAAAAAGGGTTAGTTTTCAAAATAAAAAAGGATTTTGAGAATATTAATACAAATTTCCTCTAAATTAAAATCAAAGTGACTTTGAACGGCCGTGGAAACCCCGTTTTTGAACGTGGGATGATTCTTTGTAAATTCATCTAGAAAATATAATCTAATACTATACCTAAAAAAGGACTTATGGTATAAAAATAGTTGTTGTAGGCCATGTAATTATAGAAATCAACATTTCCTTCATTTCTGGTTTGAACGAAGAAATCGTGTGATTGTAATTAAGAGTTTGAACACAGTCACACCCTTTGAATTTTTGTCGCCGCAAATACCAAGTCTCAACCTTCAACTCCTCTCTCATACAAACTGAATAATTTTTTTTATAGAAAAAAAAATTCATAGAAAAATCATAAGATAATAAAAATATGATAACCTTAACCTATAAAATAAAAATTAGAAAAATCATATCCACTTAATAGCAGAATCCTCGAGTCTCTCCTATATAAACACCACAACCACCTTTGGAACATACATAATTTTTTTTTCTTTGAAAACAATGTACTCTTCATTGTCTATCTTGGCTGTGTTGGCCGCCACACAACTTCTCCTAACACGTAGCGTTTCATCTTTGAACATGAGTAATGCGTATCTGCACCACAAATGTTACGTCACTCAAGGGAAATACAAACCGGGAAGTGTGTACGAGAAAGAGCTCACACATATCACTCACACGATCTCTTCGACCAGTGATTTAAGCAAAGGTTACGAAATGATGTCCCTTGGTGGGGCTAGTCATAACGTCTCAGTCATCCTCCAGTGCCGCGGCGACTCCTATGGGCCCAAATGTCGTTCCTGCTATGTCACTGCTCTCTCTGGGGTAATTCCATTTCAATATTTTTGATTATATATCACATATTTTACATGTATATATAAAATCCTCACACAAACCCAAAAAAAAAATCACTTCAATAGAAGTCAGTTTTTGTAACAATTTATCCATAAAAATACAGCATACATGCTCTATTAATTATATGTGAATTCATATTCACAATGTGGTTATTAATTGTGGCATTGATGTGAAAAATGTATATAACAGCTTCGTAGGAAATGTCCAAAATACAAGGGGGGAATAATATGGTATGACCAATGTCTTCTCGAGTTTTCTGGAATACAAACTGTGTTTCAAATTGATTACGACAACAATTATTGTATGTCTAACCCGAATGACGTGAGCGACGATCAAAGATATCAGAATTCGTACTTCATGAAGTGGAATTTTTTCATTGGTAATCTGACACGTATAGCCACTGAGAAAGGATATAGTGACCCGATACCATTATACGCTGCAGGAGAGAGGAGGATTGGGACGAATAAGATGTACGGAATGGTGCAGTGTACGGGAGACGTAACTATAAAAGGTTGTCAGGAATGTATTATGTATCAGGTGGTGACCTTTCAGAGATACATGTTTGCTAAACGAGGAGCGAGAGTTTTGGGTAGGAGTTGTAACATTAGGTTTGAGTTATACCCTTTTGTTCCTAATTCTTTGAAGAGGTAAAACAATTGAAAAAATTGTGGTTTGTAGCTAGGTTTATTCGTAAACCTTTATTTTATTTTATTTATATTAATATACTTGAATTTATTATTTTATTTAGAAGAGTCATGTGATGTTTAAACTAGTTGGTTAGTCTGCGTCATTTGAACTGTCCCCAAGATAGTATAGTATAACACTGTCTAGATGTTCTATCATATTGATTGTATAGCTATCGTTATTTGAAATAGCTGCAAAAATATTAAATAGAGAACACTATAGTTTGACAAAAGCATTGTAGATACTTAAGTTGATGTTAAGTAAAAAAATATCCATCAAGAAGCATTCTTTTAGTTGTTTTCATTGGAAGATATGGTGCGTTTTTTTAGAATCATCAATAACTCAGGCTTATTATAACTTTGCATTAGATCACTTGACCATTTTTTTTTGGTTTATTTTTACATTTTCTAACCTTTTGCATCTCTTTTTGCTATCTAAAGCTACAAATTCCCTTTTTAGCTTGTAAATAATACAAAAAAAATTAGACCAGGGTACTAAAACTTAAAAGCAAATCATACGTGACAAAAAAAAACAAAGAGAAGCAAATCATTCAATCTATATAAGTTTTTTTTTTTTTTTTTTTGATAAAATGTGAAATTTAATTACCAAAATCTGGAAAACTGTTTATACATCTTGCTCGGCGGAGCATTAGGAATCAAAAAGGCCAAAAAAAAGAGAAAAAACCTAAATGAGACCGAAGTGGAGGATGATTTGCTGGAAGCATATGTGTGATTACTCGTAGGCGAACCAGTGAGAAAGCAGGCCTCGAAACTGTTTCCGGTGAATTCGCGCGAGAATGGAATCCCTAATATTTCTATCCATCTGCTTAAAGATAACCGAATAAGAAGACATAACAGAGTTGTGAATTCTATTGTTCCTTTCTTTCCAGATGTTGAATATCAAGATTTGGGTTGTGAGCTGCTTAAGCACAAGTGGTGGAGTTCTAGCCGCTGAAGATAACCAAGCGATTAGGTCTGACCAAGTTGGAAAGTGTTGATTAGGCCTTCCGAGTCGAATGAGCACCATGTTCCAAATCTGCGTACTAAATTCACAGTGAAGAAACAAATGGTCACGTGTTTCAGGCATCCTACTACAAAGAGGACAAGATGTGTTGATAGTCAGTCCCCAGGCAGCGAGACGAGACTTAAGTGGGAGTCTATCCAGGTGCGTGACCCAAAAAGTGAAGGCATACTTTGGTATACAACCTCTGTACCAAACCGCCTTGGCCCACTGCTTGGTTGTGCTTGTTGGTCTTATCTGGTCCCATGTTTTCGCGGTCGAGAAGGAGGTAGTTGTAGTACCTTCTACATGCCATAGATAGGAATCTGCACCTTGCTCCTGATTAGGGATAGGGGACTCTAGCAGAACAGCTCGGAGGCTTGCAAGCGCGGGTGTCCTTGTGCGGTTGGAGGGCAGAATCCATCCAGAAGGACCTACACCATCAAACACATATGCAGATTCTGGAATGCCAGTAAGCTGGGGACCTGAGATTCCAACGTAATCAATTAGGGGTCCTAATCTATTCCAATGGTCAAACCAGAAACTTGCAGTTCTTCCATTTGCAACTTGACATCTCAGAAATCTTTTAGCTAAGGGTCTCATAGTAAGGAGCGCTTTCCAAATCCACGAGTGAGATGAGGCATGTTCAGCATTCCAGAAATTTGCATGACGTAATCTGTGAAATTTGTTCCACGCAACCCAAAGAGAGTCTCTGTTAGCAAAACGCATCCAGATAAGGCGAAGGTTAAGAGTTTTGTTCCATGTACGGAAGGAACGCAGCCCAAGCCCTCCTTCATCTTTTGGTAGACAAACTTGCTGCCACGAGACCTTAATGCCTCCCTTTGTATTGATGTCTCCAGTCCAAAGGAACCTGTTACAGAGCTGTTCAATCTTCTTAAGACAACAGATAGGAAGAACAAAAGTGGACATCCAGAAGTTTAAGATGTTGTAAATGACTGAGGAGATTAGCTGCAGCCTGCCCGCAAACGAGAGAGTCTTTGTTGCCCAGTGGTTGAACCTTGAAGAGATCTGATCAATGAGAGGGGAGTAGTCGTTCTTACGCAGCTTCCTGTGCAGTAAGGGTAATCCCAAATACCGGAAAGGGAAGGTGCCATTAACAAAGCCAAAAGCAGCCGTTTCCTCATTTTCTACGTTGCTCAAACCTGCAGTATAGATCCCCGACTTTTCCTTGTTCATCTCTAGACCAGAGAGTGATTTAAAGTCGTCAAGCACATAAGTTATAGCTAAAAGGGATGATGGCTTCCCATCATAAAAAATCATTAGGTCATCAGCAAAGGCTAAGCTAGAGATACGCAAGTCTTTAGCCTTAGGATGATAACCTATTGAACCATCAGAGAATTTAGCTTCCAATAACCATCAGAGAATTTGACTTTGTAATCTATATAAGTTTGAACTAACAAACCAGTGAGACAATTTTTTCTATATCCTATATATATTAATTAAGGAGACATTCAAAGTTCAAAATCCTAGGTGTCACTCATTGAGACATTCTAAGTTAAAAAATCCTAGGTGTCATGTTAAGAGTGTTTTAAAAGTTAATTAGCATTCTATTAAAAAGATTAAGAAAGAAAAAATTTCCTAAAACTTATGAACAATCCTAAAATTTCACATAGATTTTCCTACAACATTCTGAAATATATAGTTTCCTAAACTATAAACATTTATGACGAAAATTGATTTTGTACAATTATAACATCTTAAAGATTTTTAATATACACATTCTAATTATCATAAAATTTATTACCAACTTTCCTATTAATTCTAAGGACATTATAATTTTTTTTATTTGTATATCAAAGATAAATAAATAATGATTTGCAAGTTTTTATTTGTTTGACTTTGGTACTATTACAGTTTTTTAATTGCAAAAATAAAGATAAAAATATCGGTTTTGTAAATCAAATTTAAATTTTGATTACTTATTCATATTTTTGTCAAAATATATGTAAATGTTATTAACTTATATAAATATTTTGAACATTACATACAAATCAAAATATCAAATTTATTTCCATAAATAAACTAAATAAATCGTATATAATATTTCTGGTCTCCAAGGGAAGTAGGTCGGGAGGACGAAGAAGATCCACTGTTGCTGCCTGCAGGGGCGGATCTAGGACCTAAATTTGGTGGGGGCACTATATTTTAAATAAACATGATAAAAAATAAATATAAAATGTTATAATAATATTGTTTTCTTTCATCAAAAAATATAGAAATGATTGTGTTATATTTTATATATTCTAATAATACGTTTGAATTTTATTGAAAATCATTGTAAAACTTCCTTTTTTTTTGTCACATTGTAAAATTTCTTGTTTTCTTAAATTTTATTCTATAGATATTTAGTCTTGAAAGAAAATTATGATATAGAAAAACATAAATTGTGGCTTAAAAAAATCAGAGATCTACTTTAATTATAAAAGGAAGAGGATTATTTTGGAAAGATGTAAAGATTTAGTAAATGGAAAAGCAGTTGAAAAATAAAGTTTACTAGATACATACACAATTGCAAATAAAGAAGCTAATTAAGAAAATAGAAACATGACTCGATTAATTAATGCAAAATTTATGATAGGCTAAAAGTAAAAAATATGTAAATAGTGGGTGCATTATGGGATTTGGACGTGGAATTGGTGGGGGCACTAGAGCAATTTAATCACTAAATTACCAATCTCTTCACGTAATTACATATATAAAAAAAAATTGTTGAAATTTAACGGGGGCACGTGCCCCCCCTTCCACCATGTTGGAACCGCCCCTGGCTGCCTGGTGTAGAAACCGGCGACAGCTGACGGTTCACCGCAAAGTAAAGATCCAATGCAGGCAATGTAGTTGTAAGTTTTTGTCCTTGCTCCTCGTTAAAACCGAACCCTAACTCAATAGATCCTTTGAGCTCACTCAAGTCCTCGTCCGTTAAGTCATCTCCTCCTTCGTTTATTTGATGGAGCATATGGCGACGCTTACGCTCCCACACGATGTCTCTTCGTGTTTCCAACATGGAAAGTTGCTTTGAGAGACGTTTCTTGGTCTTAATCCTAGGTGGTTCTAATGCCATCTTTTGAAGCTCATTGGAGCTGGTGGTTAACGATTGGTTTAGTCAATTGAGTGGTCAATTACGGTTAGTATCTGGTTTACTAAACTAAGCATATTCCCCAGAAGATGTAGATACACAAAGTACGTTTCGCAGCTCCGTAACAAGAGGAACATAACAGAGTCAAAAGCAGTTGTAACTTGTTGTAGATTTCTCTAGATATTAGCTAAGTCTTTTGCTATATATGTATGCATTTCGGATCTTAATCAATACACAGAAATATTCAGACTCTCTTTCTCTTTATGGTATCAGAGCCTGAAACATTGAAATCAAAAATCTAAATTTTCTTTTCTTTGACTCTCGATCCTTTGAAACCCGATCATGGCAGCACCTCAGACACAGACTGCTACCGATGCTACACTGAACCCGACTGAAGTGAGAAGAACCATCTCACCGTATGATCTGACTTCCGCTGACAATCCCGGTGCCGTCATCTCACATCCTCTCTTGAGAGGAACCAACTACGATGAATGGGCTTGCGGAATGAAGACGGCACTGACTTCACGCAAGAAGTTTGGTTTCCTCGATGGATCCATTCCAAAACCAGCGGAAGATTCTCCTGACCTAGATGATTGGTGGACGATTCAGGCACTTCTCGTGTCATGGATCAAAATGACGATTGACCCGACGCTTCGTTCTACAATCTCTCACAGAGATGTGGCGCAGGATCTGTGGGAGCACTTGAAGAAACGATTCTCCGTCATGAACGGAGCTCGAATTCAGCAACTCAAAGCTGAACTTGCTTGCTGCAAACAAAGAGGACTCGCAATTGAAGCCTACTACGGCAAGTTGACTCGAATCTGGGATAGTCTTGCAAGTCATCGTCCTCTGCGAACTTGCAAGTGTGGAAAATGTGTTTGTGATCTTGGCACTGTTCAAGAAGCAGACCGTGAAGAAGACAAAGTCCATCAATTTTTGTTTGGACTTGATGACCAATATCGTACAGTTCGGTCGAGTTTGGTCTCACGTGTTCCTGTCCAGCCTTTAGAAGAAGTTTACAATATTGTAAGGCAAGAAGAGGACTTACGTTCACATGGAGAAGAAAGACCAGAAGTGACCGCGTTCGCCGTGCAAGCAAAAACAAGATACCGTAACGATGAGAAGGACAAAGGTATCTTGTGTAAGCATTGCAATCGTAGTGGTCATGCTTCCGATCACTGTTACGCTGTCATTGGGTATCCGGAGTGGTGGGGTGATCGCCCCAAGAGCAGAACACTCAATGGAAGAGGTCGTGGAGGAAACTCAGGTGCTAGCTCAAGTGGAGGACGAGGACGTGGACAAATGACTTATGCCAATCGGGTCTATGTTCCAAATATGGAAAACCAGTCCACTGAGCAAGCACACTATGTGCTAACAGACCAAGATCGTGATGGTGTGAATGGATTGACGGAGCAGCAATGGCGTTCCATTAAGAGCATTCTTAATGCTGGAAAAGACGGGTCAACAACCGAAAAATTGTCTGGTAAGAGTACTTTCCCCTCTTGGATTATGGATACGGGGGCTTCTCATCATTTAACAGGGAGATTTGATGCATTATCAAATGTTAGAGATATGGCACCTGTGTTGATAATTATGGCTGATGGTAGAGAACAAGTTTCTTGTCAAGAGGGATCAATACGGCTCGGTCCGGCTCTGATTATGAAATCTGTTTACTATGTTGAAGATTTTAAATCAGAACTGATTTCGGTTGCACAATTAATGGATGAGAATAGATGCATCGTTCAGCTAGCTGATCAATTCCTTGTTGTTCAGGACCGCATTTCGAGGATGGTGATTGGAGCGGGTGAAAGAGTGGGTGGAACGTTTCACTTTCGTAGCATGGAGACTGCAGCATCAGTCACAACTAAGGAGGATACGACGTTTGAGCTGTGGCACAATCGGATGGGTCATCCGTCTGCGAAAGTTGTTGGCTTGCTTCCGTTTGTTTATGTTTCTGTTGCTTCCGCAAATCTCAATAAAGCGTGTGATATTTGTCTCCGCGCAAAACAAACAAGAGATTGTTTTCCGATTAGTATGAATAAAACTTCAAAGATTTTTGAACTTATTCATGTTGATATTTGGGGTCCGTATCGAACGCCTTCACACTGTGGAGCACGTTATTTTTTGACAATAGTGGATGATTATTCAAGAGGTGTGTGGCTGTACTTGTTAAACGATAAAAGTGAGGCTTCAATTCACTTGCAAAACTTCTTCGCATTGACAGAAAGGCAATTCAATGAACAAGTGAAAGCTATAAGAAGCGATAACGGTTCGGAATTCCTGTCTTTGACTACATTCTTTCAAAAACATGGAGTTCTTCACGAAACATCATGTGTTGGCACTCCACAACAGAATGGGAGGGTAGAGCGAAAGCATCGGCACATCCTCAACGTTGCAAGAGCTCTGCGATTTCAAGCAAATCTTCCTATCGAATTTTGGGGAGAATGTGTTTTGACAGCATGCTATTTGATAAACAGAACACCAAGCTCTGTGTTGCAGAATTCCACACCTTATGAACGTCTTTACGGCAAAGCTCCGTCGTATGATAACCTCAGAGTCTTCGGTAGTTTATGTTATGCACATAATCAGTTGCGCGGTGGAGATAAATTCGCTTCGAGAAGTCGAAGATGTGTATTTGTGGGATATCCCTATGGGAAGAAGGGTTGGCGTTTATTTGACATCGAAAAGACTGAGTTCTTTGTTTCTCGTGATGTGGTTTTCTCAGAATCAAAATTTCCATATTCCCCTGAGACTTCTCTGGTGTCTCTTGACGATGAAGAAGAAGGCCAAGCATTATGGGCTCCAATTTCAGAAGGCATTGTTGTTGATGAAATAACAAACCAACGTGTTGGGCCTCTAATACAAGCAAGCCCAATACAAGAAGTTGAATCAAGTCAACCAATTCAGCCCATTTTCTCATCGATATCTTCTTCTTCCACAACGCCGATTTCACAAATTCATCCGACAGAGCCAACTCCGCCACCTTCACCGACTCAGGCTCACGAGACTGTTGTTGTTGATGTTCCAGAGGAACATATGGGTCGTGGACATCGATCAAAGAAACCTCCGGTAACTCTCAAAAACTATGTCGTCAATTTAGTTAATTTGAAATCTGCCGAACCCAAGGTGATTTATCCAGTTTCAAATACTGATGATGTCCGTCGATTCTCTGAGAGACATATTGCTTATGTCACTGCAATTATCACGACGACAGGACCAAAATCTTTTCGAGAAGCAATGAAAGATAAACGGTGGCGCGATTCTGTGGGAAAAGAAATTGTAGCGTTGGAAGACAATGAAACTTGGGAGCTTGTGGACTTACCTCCAGGAAAACGAGCAATCGGAAGTCAATGGGTATTTAAAGTGAAGTTTCAATCGGATGGTTCTGTAGAAAGATTCAAGTCGCGATTGGTAGCTCTCGGAAACAAACAAATCGAAGGAGTAGATTATGGAGAGACCTTTGCTCCAGTTGCAAAGATGGGTACGGTACGTTTGTTTCTTGATGTAGCTGTTAAAAGAAATTGGGATGTACATCAGATGGATGTACATAATGCATTTTTACATGGCGATTTAGACGAGGAGGTTTACATGAAGTTACCTCCAGGATTTCATTCTGAGCAGAAGAACAAAGTTTGTAAGTTGAAAAAGTCTATCTACGGACTACGACAAGCACCCCGCTGCTGGTTTGCCAAACTCTCAAAGGCTTTGATTTCTTATGGATTTGAGCAATCTTTATCAGATTACTCATTGTTTACTATGGATAAAGATGGTGTTCAACTAAACATTTTGATCTATGTAGACGACTTGATAATTACTGGAAACTGCCCAGAGTCTACACAAGCTTTTAAAGATTATTTGTCGTCCTGTTTTCACATGAAAGACTTGGGACCCTTGAAGTATTTTTTGGGGATTGAGGTTTGCGCGAAACAAGTCAGGCTTCTATCTTTGTCAACGCAAGTATGCATTAGACATAATCAATGAGATGGCAATGTCGACGGCTAAATGTGCAAGTTTTCCGTTGGAGCAAAATCAGAAGTTAGCTCTTTCTACCTCTGCTTTGCTTATTGATCCAACCAGGTATAGACGCTTACTTGGAAGGCTCATTTACTTGGTGGTAACAAGGCCTGATATTGCTTTTTCAGTCCATGTTCTTTCTCAATTTATGAAAGCACCAAGAGAAGATCATTGGCTTGCAGCAACTCGGGTTGTACGGTATCTAAAATCTGATCCAGGTCAAGGAGTATTACTTCGATCAGATGATAACTTCCAGATTACGGGATGGTGTGACTCTGATTGGGCAAGTTGTCCACTGACACGCCGTTCCGTAACCGGTTATTTTGTTCAGCTTGGAGAGTCGCCGGTAGCTTGGAAAACAAAGAAACAACCAACTGTAAGTCGTTCTTCAGCTGAAGCGGAATACCGTTCCATTGCCTTTCTCACACAAGAATTGATTTGGACGAAAAGAATGTTAGCTACTCTTGGAGTTAGACATGATCAGCCAATGGTGGTCTATTGTGACAGCAAATCAGCTATTTACATAGCCACAAACCCAGTTTTCCATGAAAGAACGAAGCATATAGAGCTCGACTGCCATTTTGTGCGCGATGAGGTACTTACTCGAAACATTTTATTGAAACATGTTGGTACAAAGTCACAACTGGCAGACATCTTTACAAAAGCAATTGGTCGTGATGGTTTTGACACTTTCCGAATCAAGTTAGGCATAAAAAAACTTGTATGCTCCAACTTGAGGGGGGTATTGGAGCTGGTGGTTAACGATTGGTTTAGTCAATTGAGTGGTCAATTACGGTTAGTATCTGGTTTACTAAACTAAGCATATTCCCAAGAAGATGTAGATACACAAAGTACGTTTCGCAGCTCCGTAACAAGAGGAACATAACAGAGTCAAAAGCAGTTGTAACTTGTTGTAGATTTCTCTAGATATTAGCTAAGTCTTTTGCTATATATGTATGCATTTCGGATCTTAATCAATACACAGAAATATTCAGACTCTCTTTCTCTTTAAGAAGCTTCTTGATAGATCCATCAAGATCTTGGTTAACGATTGGTTTAGTCAATACACTCAATGCTTCACCAACTCTCACCATTTTTCTTTGTTATTAATGTTAGAAATAGAAGACACGTTTATGTTTTTATGATAAAGAGAAGTTGTTCATTAAGGGTTTGTGCCTTCTTGTACAAGTTAGGTCGTCGTGCTTAGTACCTTTTTGTACAAGCTAGCTCGTGTATGCAATAATTAATGAAAAAAAAAAGAAGTTGAATCAATCTCTCTTATGTTTTCTTGTGGTGCAAGACCGGGCAAAGATTAAAGTGCGGCCTGCACAAGAATTGAATGTAGGATGATGAAGGAGGATTTTGTGAAAATCTCAAAGTTCTCTACCTCGAAACTATGCTTCTTCGAAGAGAATAAAGGGAGGAGAAGTTTTTTCTGTTTGGTTTATTTTATGTATGTACAGAAGAGAATATAAGGTTTCTGGTGAACATTAATGGTAGAATATTAGAAACACAGGTGAAAAGGGATGGTTTTGCAGTTTCGACCACACATAATGTATTGTTTGAAAGTAGGGTTTTAGAATTTTCTTTTGCCGTTTTTAATGGGCTTTCGCTCTGTTAACTGCCTATGGAGATTCTGAAACTGTTTTACTACTTGAGAGAATCCAAAAACAAACCCATATGGTTTCTGTTGTAATAACCAACTCTTTCTTCATTTAGGTTTGCTGTTAATTTTGACATGAAAATAACAGTTTTTGCCAAAAATATTTGTCCTTTATTTGTGTTAAGAAAAAGAATTACGCAATTAAAAAAAAATTTGTTAGGAAAAGTAACGATGCAACCCAAATTCTAATATAAAATAAAGCATATGATGGGAAACCATTGTGATCATCGCGTTACATTGAAAAGAAAAAAAAAAATTATCATCAATGGCTCTCAACATAATTATGGAAGTTGAGGAGAAATTGTAATATTAAGAACGAAGCTTCATTTTGATGTTTTCTATGCTAGCATGAAAGCCACTACATGAATCTTTCTCAAAGAGGTAATTCCATGAAGACCAAATGCAATTAAATTACATATGCAGAGATATTTGGTTTAAGATAGAGGTCCCAACTTCCGATGAGTCTTTTATATATTTGGGATTGTTTGTTTGGTGAAAGAGTCAAGTACGTAAGTGAAAGTTGGATCATTTTCTTTTATAACTTGTACAAATTGTTAGCGATTTTAAATTTTTGAATTTTTTTTTGTGAACTGTTCGTTAAATCCTTTTACTAAGTTTAAGATTTCTTAGTTGGATGAAATACATGACTTTCCAAATGCAAACGGCGTGGGATACAAGTCTCATGATGATGGATAAGGGAGCTCAAACTGAACTTTTAGTTAATTCCCCGTTGATGGCTGAAGCTTTCGCGATTCGCCTCGCATTGACAAAAGCTCGTTATGGAGGATGCTCGAAAATTTTTGGACTTGCAGGTGATGGTAGGAGCTCTTACATCAACAAATCAATCAAGGAAATATTTGGAGTCTTACAGGATATCAAAGCAGGTGGCGATTCGATATCGACTCATCTAGAAAATATTATATAGATAAGATATCTAAAAGACACTTGTGGTAAAAAAATAGTTGTGGTAAGCCATTGTAATTATAGTAATTAACATTTCCTTCATTTCAGGTTTGACACCATACAAATCGTGTGGTTGTAATTAAAAGTTAAAACTCAATCACACCTTTGCAATTTTGTCGCCGCAAATACCAAGTCTCAACCTTCAGCTCCTCTCTCATGTCCGATACAAACTGAAGAAATATTTTCTTCTAGCTAGAAACTAAGGTAATTATAATATTAAAAATTTAACCAATAAAATAAAAGATACAAAAATCATCTCCACTTAATAGCAAAATCTTTCGAGTTTCTCCTATATAAAGACCACATCCACCTTTGGAAAAACACAATTTTTCCTTTTCTTTTCAAAAAAATGGACTCTTCATTATTTGTATCAAAGCGCCTCGTCTTTTTTTTTTAATTATACACAGTTTCCCCAAAGGCTTTCTAGGCCCAAGAGACTAATCTGTGTCGCCGGCGATGCCCAAATTTTAATCCCCCGGTGGCCAAGAATCGAACCCGGGACCTTATTGACCCCTCGTCTTGACCCCTATCTTGGCCGTGGTGGCCACAAAACTTCTCCTTACACATAGTGTTTCGTCTTTGAACATGACTAATGCATATCTGCACCACAAATGCTACATCATTCAGGGAAATACAAAGTGGGAAGTGTGTACGAGAAAGAGCTCACTAGTATCACTCACAATATCTCTTCGATTAGTGGTCTTGGCAGAGGTTTCAAAATGATTGCCCGTAGTGTGGCTAATAATATCATCTCGGTCATGCTCCAGTGTCGGGGCGACTCTTACGGCCCCAAATGCCGTTCTTGCTATGCCACCGCTCTTTCTGGGGTAACTTCATTTCAACTTTTTTTATTATTAAATTTCACATGTATAAAATCCACTAACACGCACAAAAAAAAATTATTGGTTACAAATTTATCCATAAACATACCATAGACAAAAAAAAAACTATTAATATATGTGAATGATTATGCACAACATGGTTCTTAATTGTGGCATTGGCATCGAAAATGTATACGACAGCTTCGTAGGAAATGTCCAAACTACAAGGGGGGAATAATATGGTATGACCAATGTCTTCTCGAGTTTTCAGGGATCGATACTGTGTTTGATAAAAACGATTACGACAGCAAATTTTGCATGTCTAACCCAAAGAACGTGAGCGGCAATGTGAGCGATAAAAATTCGTTCTTCGAGAAGGCGATGATTTTATTTTCTAATCTGACAAGTATAGCAATAGAAAAGGACTATGGCGACGCGACAGCACTCTATGCGGCGGGGGAGAGGAGGATTGGGACGAATAAGTTGTATGGAATGGTGCAGTGTACGGGAGACCAAGGTAAAAAAGGTTGTCGGGAGTGTATTTCTTATCATCTGGTGCATTTTCAAGATTGCTTATACGGTAAACGAGGAGCGAGAGTTTTGAGTAGGAGCTGCAACTTTAGGTTTGAGTTATACCCTTTTGTTCCTAATTCTTTGAAGATGTAAAAACAATTTTATTTATATTCATATACATGGATTTATTATTTTATTTATAAAAGTCATAGTTTAAATTAGCCATGCACATACATGAAGCATTTGAACAACTGTCCTCAAGACAACTTAGTATTACATCTGTCTAGATGTTCCCAAACTAGCATATTAACTGTATTGCTAGTGTCATTATTTCAAATAGCTGCAAAATTTCAAAATATACAGTGGAATCAGAAGACCATAAGTTGACAAAAGCATTGTAGATACTTAAGCTGATGTGAATTTTAAAATTTTATCCATCAAGAAGCATTCTTTTAGTTGTTTGCCTATGAAGACATTGTGCATTTTTTAGAATCATCAATAACTCACGCTTATCATGACTTTGCATGAGTTCTACCATCACTTGACTGTCCGTTGGTTTGTTTTCATATTTTCTAACCTTTTGCATCAAGTTTTGCGATCTAAGGCTACAAATCCCTCTTTTAGCTTATAAATAATACAAAAGTAGTCAAGATACTAAAAAATAAAAGTATATCATTGAATATATAAGTTTGAAACAAACCAATGAGACTGTTTTTTCTATATGTGAAAATAATTTATGTCAACTATACAAAAAAGCCAAAAGAGATTATGTATCCAACAAAAATTAATTCGTTCAGTTTCAAACTTCCAACTAACATGTAATTTTCAACAGTAATTTTCCATCTTCCCGAGTCTCTTGTAATCCTAATCCTAATTTGTAGCCGCCATACAATCTATAGATATATCATATATATACAAACTTACTCTAAACTTAAAAAAAAATACAAAAATAGTTTTCTTTAGTGTAACGAGTT
>OY755212.1:33269085-33382293 GCA_963576765.1 Draba incana | reverse complement strand
TGTGCGGTTGGAGGGCAGAATCCATCCAGAAGGACCTACACCATCAAACACATATGCAGATTCTGGAATGCCAGTAAGCTGGGGACCTGAGATTCCAACGTAATCAATTAGGGGTCCTAATCTATTCCAATGGTCAAACCAGAAACTTGCAGTTCTTCCATTTGCAACTTGACATCTCAGAAATCTTTTAGCTAAGGGTCTCATAGTAAGGAGCGCTTTCCAAATCCACGAGTGAGATGAGGCATGTTCAGCATTCCAGAAATTTGCATGACGTAATCTGTGAAATTTGTTCCACGCAACCCAAAGAGAGTCTCTGTTAGCAAAACGCATCCAGATAAGGCGAAGGTTAAGAGTTTTGTTCCATGTACGGAAGGAACGCAGCCCAAGCCCTCCTTCATCTTTTGGTAGACAAACTTGCTGCCACGAGACCTTAATGCCTCCCTTTGTATTGATGTCTCCAGTCCAAAGGAACCTGTTACAGAGCTGTTCAATCTTCTTAAGACAACAGATAGGAAGAACAAAAGTGGACATCCAGAAGTTTAAGATGTTGTAAATGACTGAGGAGATTAGCTGCAGCCTGCCCGCAAACGAGAGAGTCTTTGTTGCCCAGTGGTTGAACCTTGAAGAGATCTGATCAATGAGAGGGGAGTAGTCGTTCTTACGCAGCTTCCTGTGCAGTAAGGGTAATCCCAAATACCGGAAAGGGAAGGTGCCATTAACAAAGCCAAAAGCAGCCGTTTCCTCATTTTCTACGTTGCTCAAACCTGCAGTATAGATCCCCGACTTTTCCTTGTTCATCTCTAGACCAGAGAGTGATTTAAAGTCGTCAAGCACATAAGTTATAGCTAAAAGGGATGATGGCTTCCCATCATAAAAAATCATTAGGTCATCAGCAAAGGCTAAGCTAGAGATACGCAAGTCTTTAGCCTTAGGATGATAACCTATTGAACCATCAGAGAATTTAGCTTCCAATAACCATCAGAGAATTTGACTTTGTAATCTATATAAGTTTGAACTAACAAACCAGTGAGACAATTTTTTCTATATCCTATATATATTAATTAAGGAGACATTCAAAGTTCAAAATCCTAGGTGTCACTCATTGAGACATTCTAAGTTAAAAAATCCTAGGTGTCATGTTAAGAGTGTTTTAAAAGTTAATTAGCATTCTATTAAAAAGATTAAGAAAGAAAAAATTTCCTAAAACTTATGAACAATCCTAAAATTTCACATAGATTTTCCTACAACATTCTGAAATATATAGTTTCCTAAACTATAAACATTTATGACGAAAATTGATTTTGTACAATTATAACATCTTAAAGATTTTTAATATACACATTCTAATTATCATAAAATTTATTACCAACTTTCCTATTAATTCTAAGGACATTATAATTTTTTTTATTTGTATATCAAAGATAAATAAATAATGATTTGCAAGTTTTTATTTGTTTGACTTTGGTACTATTACAGTTTTTTAATTGCAAAAATAAAGATAAAAATATCGGTTTTGTAAATCAAATTTAAATTTTGATTACTTATTCATATTTTTGTCAAAATATATGTAAATGTTATTAACTTATATAAATATTTTGAACATTACATACAAATCAAAATATCAAATTTATTTCCATAAATAAACTAAATAAATCGTATATAATATTTCTGGTCTCCAAGGGAAGTAGGTCGGGAGGACGAAGAAGATCCACTGTTGCTGCCTGCAGGGGCGGATCTAGGACCTAAATTTGGTGGGGGCACTATATTTTAAATAAACATGATAAAAAATAAATATAAAATGTTATAATAATATTGTTTTCTTTCATCAAAAAATATAGAAATGATTGTGTTATATTTTATATATTCTAATAATACGTTTGAATTTTATTGAAAATCATTGTAAAACTTCCTTTTTTTTTGTCACATTGTAAAATTTCTTGTTTTCTTAAATTTTATTCTATAGATATTTAGTCTTGAAAGAAAATTATGATATAGAAAAACATAAATTGTGGCTTAAAAAAATCAGAGATCTACTTTAATTATAAAAGGAAGAGGATTATTTTGGAAAGATGTAAAGATTTAGTAAATGGAAAAGCAGTTGAAAAATAAAGTTTACTAGATACATACACAATTGCAAATAAAGAAGCTAATTAAGAAAATAGAAACATGACTCGATTAATTAATGCAAAATTTATGATAGGCTAAAAGTAAAAAATATGTAAATAGTGGGTGCATTATGGGATTTGGACGTGGAATTGGTGGGGGCACTAGAGCAATTTAATCACTAAATTACCAATCTCTTCACGTAATTACATATATAAAAAAAAATTGTTGAAATTTAACGGGGGCACGTGCCCCCCCTTCCACCATGTTGGAACCGCCCCTGGCTGCCTGGTGTAGAAACCGGCGACAGCTGACGGTTCACCGCAAAGTAAAGATCCAATGCAGGCAATGTAGTTGTAAGTTTTTGTCCTTGCTCCTCGTTAAAACCGAACCCTAACTCAATAGATCCTTTGAGCTCACTCAAGTCCTCGTCCGTTAAGTCATCTCCTCCTTCGTTTATTTGATGGAGCATATGGCGACGCTTACGCTCCCACACGATGTCTCTTCGTGTTTCCAACATGGAAAGTTGCTTTGAGAGACGTTTCTTGGTCTTAATCCTAGGTGGTTCTAATGCCATCTTTTGAAGCTCATTGGAGCTGGTGGTTAACGATTGGTTTAGTCAATTGAGTGGTCAATTACGGTTAGTATCTGGTTTACTAAACTAAGCATATTCCCCAGAAGATGTAGATACACAAAGTACGTTTCGCAGCTCCGTAACAAGAGGAACATAACAGAGTCAAAAGCAGTTGTAACTTGTTGTAGATTTCTCTAGATATTAGCTAAGTCTTTTGCTATATATGTATGCATTTCGGATCTTAATCAATACACAGAAATATTCAGACTCTCTTTCTCTTTATGGTATCAGAGCCTGAAACATTGAAATCAAAAATCTAAATTTTCTTTTCTTTGACTCTCGATCCTTTGAAACCCGATCATGGCAGCACCTCAGACACAGACTGCTACCGATGCTACACTGAACCCGACTGAAGTGAGAAGAACCATCTCACCGTATGATCTGACTTCCGCTGACAATCCCGGTGCCGTCATCTCACATCCTCTCTTGAGAGGAACCAACTACGATGAATGGGCTTGCGGAATGAAGACGGCACTGACTTCACGCAAGAAGTTTGGTTTCCTCGATGGATCCATTCCAAAACCAGCGGAAGATTCTCCTGACCTAGATGATTGGTGGACGATTCAGGCACTTCTCGTGTCATGGATCAAAATGACGATTGACCCGACGCTTCGTTCTACAATCTCTCACAGAGATGTGGCGCAGGATCTGTGGGAGCACTTGAAGAAACGATTCTCCGTCATGAACGGAGCTCGAATTCAGCAACTCAAAGCTGAACTTGCTTGCTGCAAACAAAGAGGACTCGCAATTGAAGCCTACTACGGCAAGTTGACTCGAATCTGGGATAGTCTTGCAAGTCATCGTCCTCTGCGAACTTGCAAGTGTGGAAAATGTGTTTGTGATCTTGGCACTGTTCAAGAAGCAGACCGTGAAGAAGACAAAGTCCATCAATTTTTGTTTGGACTTGATGACCAATATCGTACAGTTCGGTCGAGTTTGGTCTCACGTGTTCCTGTCCAGCCTTTAGAAGAAGTTTACAATATTGTAAGGCAAGAAGAGGACTTACGTTCACATGGAGAAGAAAGACCAGAAGTGACCGCGTTCGCCGTGCAAGCAAAAACAAGATACCGTAACGATGAGAAGGACAAAGGTATCTTGTGTAAGCATTGCAATCGTAGTGGTCATGCTTCCGATCACTGTTACGCTGTCATTGGGTATCCGGAGTGGTGGGGTGATCGCCCCAAGAGCAGAACACTCAATGGAAGAGGTCGTGGAGGAAACTCAGGTGCTAGCTCAAGTGGAGGACGAGGACGTGGACAAATGACTTATGCCAATCGGGTCTATGTTCCAAATATGGAAAACCAGTCCACTGAGCAAGCACACTATGTGCTAACAGACCAAGATCGTGATGGTGTGAATGGATTGACGGAGCAGCAATGGCGTTCCATTAAGAGCATTCTTAATGCTGGAAAAGACGGGTCAACAACCGAAAAATTGTCTGGTAAGAGTACTTTCCCCTCTTGGATTATGGATACGGGGGCTTCTCATCATTTAACAGGGAGATTTGATGCATTATCAAATGTTAGAGATATGGCACCTGTGTTGATAATTATGGCTGATGGTAGAGAACAAGTTTCTTGTCAAGAGGGATCAATACGGCTCGGTCCGGCTCTGATTATGAAATCTGTTTACTATGTTGAAGATTTTAAATCAGAACTGATTTCGGTTGCACAATTAATGGATGAGAATAGATGCATCGTTCAGCTAGCTGATCAATTCCTTGTTGTTCAGGACCGCATTTCGAGGATGGTGATTGGAGCGGGTGAAAGAGTGGGTGGAACGTTTCACTTTCGTAGCATGGAGACTGCAGCATCAGTCACAACTAAGGAGGATACGACGTTTGAGCTGTGGCACAATCGGATGGGTCATCCGTCTGCGAAAGTTGTTGGCTTGCTTCCGTTTGTTTATGTTTCTGTTGCTTCCGCAAATCTCAATAAAGCGTGTGATATTTGTCTCCGCGCAAAACAAACAAGAGATTGTTTTCCGATTAGTATGAATAAAACTTCAAAGATTTTTGAACTTATTCATGTTGATATTTGGGGTCCGTATCGAACGCCTTCACACTGTGGAGCACGTTATTTTTTGACAATAGTGGATGATTATTCAAGAGGTGTGTGGCTGTACTTGTTAAACGATAAAAGTGAGGCTTCAATTCACTTGCAAAACTTCTTCGCATTGACAGAAAGGCAATTCAATGAACAAGTGAAAGCTATAAGAAGCGATAACGGTTCGGAATTCCTGTCTTTGACTACATTCTTTCAAAAACATGGAGTTCTTCACGAAACATCATGTGTTGGCACTCCACAACAGAATGGGAGGGTAGAGCGAAAGCATCGGCACATCCTCAACGTTGCAAGAGCTCTGCGATTTCAAGCAAATCTTCCTATCGAATTTTGGGGAGAATGTGTTTTGACAGCATGCTATTTGATAAACAGAACACCAAGCTCTGTGTTGCAGAATTCCACACCTTATGAACGTCTTTACGGCAAAGCTCCGTCGTATGATAACCTCAGAGTCTTCGGTAGTTTATGTTATGCACATAATCAGTTGCGCGGTGGAGATAAATTCGCTTCGAGAAGTCGAAGATGTGTATTTGTGGGATATCCCTATGGGAAGAAGGGTTGGCGTTTATTTGACATCGAAAAGACTGAGTTCTTTGTTTCTCGTGATGTGGTTTTCTCAGAATCAAAATTTCCATATTCCCCTGAGACTTCTCTGGTGTCTCTTGACGATGAAGAAGAAGGCCAAGCATTATGGGCTCCAATTTCAGAAGGCATTGTTGTTGATGAAATAACAAACCAACGTGTTGGGCCTCTAATACAAGCAAGCCCAATACAAGAAGTTGAATCAAGTCAACCAATTCAGCCCATTTTCTCATCGATATCTTCTTCTTCCACAACGCCGATTTCACAAATTCATCCGACAGAGCCAACTCCGCCACCTTCACCGACTCAGGCTCACGAGACTGTTGTTGTTGATGTTCCAGAGGAACATATGGGTCGTGGACATCGATCAAAGAAACCTCCGGTAACTCTCAAAAACTATGTCGTCAATTTAGTTAATTTGAAATCTGCCGAACCCAAGGTGATTTATCCAGTTTCAAATACTGATGATGTCCGTCGATTCTCTGAGAGACATATTGCTTATGTCACTGCAATTATCACGACGACAGGACCAAAATCTTTTCGAGAAGCAATGAAAGATAAACGGTGGCGCGATTCTGTGGGAAAAGAAATTGTAGCGTTGGAAGACAATGAAACTTGGGAGCTTGTGGACTTACCTCCAGGAAAACGAGCAATCGGAAGTCAATGGGTATTTAAAGTGAAGTTTCAATCGGATGGTTCTGTAGAAAGATTCAAGTCGCGATTGGTAGCTCTCGGAAACAAACAAATCGAAGGAGTAGATTATGGAGAGACCTTTGCTCCAGTTGCAAAGATGGGTACGGTACGTTTGTTTCTTGATGTAGCTGTTAAAAGAAATTGGGATGTACATCAGATGGATGTACATAATGCATTTTTACATGGCGATTTAGACGAGGAGGTTTACATGAAGTTACCTCCAGGATTTCATTCTGAGCAGAAGAACAAAGTTTGTAAGTTGAAAAAGTCTATCTACGGACTACGACAAGCACCCCGCTGCTGGTTTGCCAAACTCTCAAAGGCTTTGATTTCTTATGGATTTGAGCAATCTTTATCAGATTACTCATTGTTTACTATGGATAAAGATGGTGTTCAACTAAACATTTTGATCTATGTAGACGACTTGATAATTACTGGAAACTGCCCAGAGTCTACACAAGCTTTTAAAGATTATTTGTCGTCCTGTTTTCACATGAAAGACTTGGGACCCTTGAAGTATTTTTTGGGGATTGAGGTTTGCGCGAAACAAGTCAGGCTTCTATCTTTGTCAACGCAAGTATGCATTAGACATAATCAATGAGATGGCAATGTCGACGGCTAAATGTGCAAGTTTTCCGTTGGAGCAAAATCAGAAGTTAGCTCTTTCTACCTCTGCTTTGCTTATTGATCCAACCAGGTATAGACGCTTACTTGGAAGGCTCATTTACTTGGTGGTAACAAGGCCTGATATTGCTTTTTCAGTCCATGTTCTTTCTCAATTTATGAAAGCACCAAGAGAAGATCATTGGCTTGCAGCAACTCGGGTTGTACGGTATCTAAAATCTGATCCAGGTCAAGGAGTATTACTTCGATCAGATGATAACTTCCAGATTACGGGATGGTGTGACTCTGATTGGGCAAGTTGTCCACTGACACGCCGTTCCGTAACCGGTTATTTTGTTCAGCTTGGAGAGTCGCCGGTAGCTTGGAAAACAAAGAAACAACCAACTGTAAGTCGTTCTTCAGCTGAAGCGGAATACCGTTCCATTGCCTTTCTCACACAAGAATTGATTTGGACGAAAAGAATGTTAGCTACTCTTGGAGTTAGACATGATCAGCCAATGGTGGTCTATTGTGACAGCAAATCAGCTATTTACATAGCCACAAACCCAGTTTTCCATGAAAGAACGAAGCATATAGAGCTCGACTGCCATTTTGTGCGCGATGAGGTACTTACTCGAAACATTTTATTGAAACATGTTGGTACAAAGTCACAACTGGCAGACATCTTTACAAAAGCAATTGGTCGTGATGGTTTTGACACTTTCCGAATCAAGTTAGGCATAAAAAAACTTGTATGCTCCAACTTGAGGGGGGTATTGGAGCTGGTGGTTAACGATTGGTTTAGTCAATTGAGTGGTCAATTACGGTTAGTATCTGGTTTACTAAACTAAGCATATTCCCAAGAAGATGTAGATACACAAAGTACGTTTCGCAGCTCCGTAACAAGAGGAACATAACAGAGTCAAAAGCAGTTGTAACTTGTTGTAGATTTCTCTAGATATTAGCTAAGTCTTTTGCTATATATGTATGCATTTCGGATCTTAATCAATACACAGAAATATTCAGACTCTCTTTCTCTTTAAGAAGCTTCTTGATAGATCCATCAAGATCTTGGTTAACGATTGGTTTAGTCAATACACTCAATGCTTCACCAACTCTCACCATTTTTCTTTGTTATTAATGTTAGAAATAGAAGACACGTTTATGTTTTTATGATAAAGAGAAGTTGTTCATTAAGGGTTTGTGCCTTCTTGTACAAGTTAGGTCGTCGTGCTTAGTACCTTTTTGTACAAGCTAGCTCGTGTATGCAATAATTAATGAAAAAAAAAAGAAGTTGAATCAATCTCTCTTATGTTTTCTTGTGGTGCAAGACCGGGCAAAGATTAAAGTGCGGCCTGCACAAGAATTGAATGTAGGATGATGAAGGAGGATTTTGTGAAAATCTCAAAGTTCTCTACCTCGAAACTATGCTTCTTCGAAGAGAATAAAGGGAGGAGAAGTTTTTTCTGTTTGGTTTATTTTATGTATGTACAGAAGAGAATATAAGGTTTCTGGTGAACATTAATGGTAGAATATTAGAAACACAGGTGAAAAGGGATGGTTTTGCAGTTTCGACCACACATAATGTATTGTTTGAAAGTAGGGTTTTAGAATTTTCTTTTGCCGTTTTTAATGGGCTTTCGCTCTGTTAACTGCCTATGGAGATTCTGAAACTGTTTTACTACTTGAGAGAATCCAAAAACAAACCCATATGGTTTCTGTTGTAATAACCAACTCTTTCTTCATTTAGGTTTGCTGTTAATTTTGACATGAAAATAACAGTTTTTGCCAAAAATATTTGTCCTTTATTTGTGTTAAGAAAAAGAATTACGCAATTAAAAAAAAATTTGTTAGGAAAAGTAACGATGCAACCCAAATTCTAATATAAAATAAAGCATATGATGGGAAACCATTGTGATCATCGCGTTACATTGAAAAGAAAAAAAAAAATTATCATCAATGGCTCTCAACATAATTATGGAAGTTGAGGAGAAATTGTAATATTAAGAACGAAGCTTCATTTTGATGTTTTCTATGCTAGCATGAAAGCCACTACATGAATCTTTCTCAAAGAGGTAATTCCATGAAGACCAAATGCAATTAAATTACATATGCAGAGATATTTGGTTTAAGATAGAGGTCCCAACTTCCGATGAGTCTTTTATATATTTGGGATTGTTTGTTTGGTGAAAGAGTCAAGTACGTAAGTGAAAGTTGGATCATTTTCTTTTATAACTTGTACAAATTGTTAGCGATTTTAAATTTTTGAATTTTTTTTTGTGAACTGTTCGTTAAATCCTTTTACTAAGTTTAAGATTTCTTAGTTGGATGAAATACATGACTTTCCAAATGCAAACGGCGTGGGATACAAGTCTCATGATGATGGATAAGGGAGCTCAAACTGAACTTTTAGTTAATTCCCCGTTGATGGCTGAAGCTTTCGCGATTCGCCTCGCATTGACAAAAGCTCGTTATGGAGGATGCTCGAAAATTTTTGGACTTGCAGGTGATGGTAGGAGCTCTTACATCAACAAATCAATCAAGGAAATATTTGGAGTCTTACAGGATATCAAAGCAGGTGGCGATTCGATATCGACTCATCTAGAAAATATTATATAGATAAGATATCTAAAAGACACTTGTGGTAAAAAAATAGTTGTGGTAAGCCATTGTAATTATAGTAATTAACATTTCCTTCATTTCAGGTTTGACACCATACAAATCGTGTGGTTGTAATTAAAAGTTAAAACTCAATCACACCTTTGCAATTTTGTCGCCGCAAATACCAAGTCTCAACCTTCAGCTCCTCTCTCATGTCCGATACAAACTGAAGAAATATTTTCTTCTAGCTAGAAACTAAGGTAATTATAATATTAAAAATTTAACCAATAAAATAAAAGATACAAAAATCATCTCCACTTAATAGCAAAATCTTTCGAGTTTCTCCTATATAAAGACCACATCCACCTTTGGAAAAACACAATTTTTCCTTTTCTTTTCAAAAAAATGGACTCTTCATTATTTGTATCAAAGCGCCTCGTCTTTTTTTTTTAATTATACACAGTTTCCCCAAAGGCTTTCTAGGCCCAAGAGACTAATCTGTGTCGCCGGCGATGCCCAAATTTTAATCCCCCGGTGGCCAAGAATCGAACCCGGGACCTTATTGACCCCTCGTCTTGACCCCTATCTTGGCCGTGGTGGCCACAAAACTTCTCCTTACACATAGTGTTTCGTCTTTGAACATGACTAATGCATATCTGCACCACAAATGCTACATCATTCAGGGAAATACAAAGTGGGAAGTGTGTACGAGAAAGAGCTCACTAGTATCACTCACAATATCTCTTCGATTAGTGGTCTTGGCAGAGGTTTCAAAATGATTGCCCGTAGTGTGGCTAATAATATCATCTCGGTCATGCTCCAGTGTCGGGGCGACTCTTACGGCCCCAAATGCCGTTCTTGCTATGCCACCGCTCTTTCTGGGGTAACTTCATTTCAACTTTTTTTATTATTAAATTTCACATGTATAAAATCCACTAACACGCACAAAAAAAAATTATTGGTTACAAATTTATCCATAAACATACCATAGACAAAAAAAAAACTATTAATATATGTGAATGATTATGCACAACATGGTTCTTAATTGTGGCATTGGCATCGAAAATGTATACGACAGCTTCGTAGGAAATGTCCAAACTACAAGGGGGGAATAATATGGTATGACCAATGTCTTCTCGAGTTTTCAGGGATCGATACTGTGTTTGATAAAAACGATTACGACAGCAAATTTTGCATGTCTAACCCAAAGAACGTGAGCGGCAATGTGAGCGATAAAAATTCGTTCTTCGAGAAGGCGATGATTTTATTTTCTAATCTGACAAGTATAGCAATAGAAAAGGACTATGGCGACGCGACAGCACTCTATGCGGCGGGGGAGAGGAGGATTGGGACGAATAAGTTGTATGGAATGGTGCAGTGTACGGGAGACCAAGGTAAAAAAGGTTGTCGGGAGTGTATTTCTTATCATCTGGTGCATTTTCAAGATTGCTTATACGGTAAACGAGGAGCGAGAGTTTTGAGTAGGAGCTGCAACTTTAGGTTTGAGTTATACCCTTTTGTTCCTAATTCTTTGAAGATGTAAAAACAATTTTATTTATATTCATATACATGGATTTATTATTTTATTTATAAAAGTCATAGTTTAAATTAGCCATGCACATACATGAAGCATTTGAACAACTGTCCTCAAGACAACTTAGTATTACATCTGTCTAGATGTTCCCAAACTAGCATATTAACTGTATTGCTAGTGTCATTATTTCAAATAGCTGCAAAATTTCAAAATATACAGTGGAATCAGAAGACCATAAGTTGACAAAAGCATTGTAGATACTTAAGCTGATGTGAATTTTAAAATTTTATCCATCAAGAAGCATTCTTTTAGTTGTTTGCCTATGAAGACATTGTGCATTTTTTAGAATCATCAATAACTCACGCTTATCATGACTTTGCATGAGTTCTACCATCACTTGACTGTCCGTTGGTTTGTTTTCATATTTTCTAACCTTTTGCATCAAGTTTTGCGATCTAAGGCTACAAATCCCTCTTTTAGCTTATAAATAATACAAAAGTAGTCAAGATACTAAAAAATAAAAGTATATCATTGAATATATAAGTTTGAAACAAACCAATGAGACTGTTTTTTCTATATGTGAAAATAATTTATGTCAACTATACAAAAAAGCCAAAAGAGATTATGTATCCAACAAAAATTAATTCGTTCAGTTTCAAACTTCCAACTAACATGTAATTTTCAACAGTAATTTTCCATCTTCCCGAGTCTCTTGTAATCCTAATCCTAATTTGTAGCCGCCATACAATCTATAGATATATCATATATATACAAACTTACTCTAAACTTAAAAAAAAATACAAAAATAGTTTTCTTTAGTGTAACGAGTTATCTGACCAATTAAATTAAAGGGAAGATTGGTTTAATATTCCAAAAATTTTGTAAAATTTGAAAATTAACCCTTGTTTAAAAAAGTTTGAAAACTAACATTTTTGTTTCTAAAAAAAGAATATATATTCTGATAATTCAAACTTTTTTTAATATCATTTTCGAAATTAATTTGATCTAGATATTTAGAATATATTATGGAAACAATAAATTTGATTTAGATATTTAGCATTTCCTTGGGCTATTTAACGATCTCAATTTTTTTCTCCCGAAGTAAGCAAGACTCTGGTTTTGAATTTGATACCTATTCGTGTATATGTATAAAGAGTTTGGTGTATATATATAAAGAGTTTGGTCCTTGTACCATTTATGGCTCACTATTATATGAAAGAACAATTCTTGGGTTCACCCCTAGGGGTGAACCTTTCTCATTCACCCCTAGGGGTGAACCTTTCTCATTCACCCCTTTTTATTAACCAATCAAAATCATCCATATAATCTAATTTAATTATTTAATTAAATCATTAAAAGAAATCAAAAATGAATTTTAATGTGGGACTAGAATTTGATTTTGTTTCCATAAAAACAAAGAATCATTATTCAGCTTAGAAAAATAAGTTTAATAAATCAAAAGTCTAACCCAAAATTTTTTGTGAGTGCATACGAAAGTTTTATCATTTAAAATCATTAGCTTTAAACCAATTGAAACATAAATCAACAAAGATTTATAAGTTAACCCAAAAAAATTCTAAACCCCAAACTCAAACCCTAAACCCAAAACTATACCCTAATTATGGAATAGTTAACCCAAAATAAATTCTAAACCTCAAACTCAAGCCCTAAACCCCAAAGCTATACCCTAATTTGGAAATAGTTAATCCAAAATAAATTTGAAATCCCAAACTCAAACCCTAAACCCAAAAGCTATACCCTAATTTGGGAATAGTTAACCCAAACCTAAAAATTTAAATTACAAATTAAATCCATTGATAATCAATTTTTGTAGTTTAAATTTTTGGGTTTGGGTTAACTAATCTCAAATTAGGGTATAGTTTTATGGGGTAGGATTTGGATTTAGGGTTTAGGTAATCCCAAATTATTTTTGTTACATCTTCATGTTTGCTATCATTAAGAAGAAACACTACCAATTACGTTTTTTTTTCTTTTTCTGGAAAATATTATTAAATCATTCAAAGATCCAAATTAAAAACTAAAAATAACAAAAGAAGAAGAATAAAAATGTTTCAGTGATACAATATTTTGTGGTACAATATTATTTGATACAATATTATGTGGGCCCTACTTTGATTAAGTTTGAATTTTTTTAATGATTAAACTAAATGATTTAACTAATAGACACATGGCAAATTTTAAGTAGGTAATTAAGAAGGGGTGAATGAGTTATGTTCACCCCTAGGGTGAACCCAAGAATTATCCTATATGAAATGGTTTTTGATTTATGCAATTACAAAGTTTAAAACTAAAGACACAACTCAAGTAAAATGTTTAAGAAAAGACAAGAAGTCCAATATGCAGATTAAACGTATTGAAGATCAAACTTATTAAACCATAAAAAGTACTGAAACAAACTTATCAAACCATAAAAAGTATTGAAACATAGAAACATCAAATTCCTAATCAATGAAAACATAGCAAATCAAATCCCAATGATGAATGAAGAATCAAATCTTATGTTCCCTTTTTAAAAGGTAACTAAAATGATGGTTTCTGTAAAATAAAATTTAATCTAAACAAACTTCCTCATTTTAGGTGACCCAAAAAAAAACTTCCTCATTTTAATTTTTGTACTATTAAAATTTATTTATTTTCAATTTTTATTAACCTTTACAAGATTGATTTAAATATGGAAATGGTTATTTTTCAAAAAAATCTTAAAAGGGGTTAGTTTTCAAAATAAAAAAGGATTTTGAGAATATTAATACAAATTTCCTCTAAATTAAAATCAAAGTGACTTTGAACGGCCGTGGAAACCCCGTTTTTGAACGTGGGATGATTCTTTGTAAATTCATCTAGAAAATATAATCTAATACTATACCTAAAAAAGGACTTATGGTATAAAAATAGTTGTTGTAGGCCATGTAATTATAGAAATCAACATTTTCTTCATTTCTGGTTTGAACGAAGAAATCGTGTGATTGTAATTAAGAGTTTGAACACAGTCACACCCTTTGAATTTTTGTCGCCGCAAATACCAAGTCTCAACCTTCAACTCCTCTCTCATACAAACTGAATAATTTTTTTTATAGAAAAAAAAATTCATAGAAAAATCATAAGATAATAAAAATATGATAACTTTAACCTATAAAATAAAAAATAGAAAAATCATATCCACTTAATAGCATAATGCTCGAGTCTCTCCTATATAAACACCACAACCACCTTTGGAACATACATAATTTTTTTTCTTTGAAAACAATGTACTCTTCATTGTCTATCTTGGCTGTGTTGGCCGCCACACAACTTCTCCTAACACGTAGCGTTTCATCTTTGAACATGAGTAATGCGTATCTGCACCACAAATGTTACGTCACTCAAGGGAAATACAAACCGGGAAGTGTGTACGAGAAAGAGCTCACACATATCACTCACACGATCTCTTCGACCAGTGATTTAAGCAAAGGTTACGAAATGATGTCCCTTGGTGGGGCTAGTCATAACGTCTCAGTCATCCTCCAGTGCCGCGGCGACTCCTATGGGCCCAAATGTCGTTCCTGCTATGTCACTGCTCTCTCTGGGGTAATTCCATTTCAATATTTTTGATTATATATCACATATTTTACATGTATAAAATCCTCACACAAACCCAAAAAAAAATTCACTTCAATAGAAGTCAGTTTTTGTAACAATTTATCCATAAAAATACAGCATACATGCTCTATTAATTATATGTGAATTCATATTCACAATGTGGTTATTAATTGTGGCATTGATGTGAAAAATGTATATAACAGCTTCGTAGGAAATGTCCAAAATACAAGGGGGGAATAATATGGTATGACCAATGTCTTCTCGAGTTTTCTGGAATACAAACTGTGTTTCAAATTGATTACGACAACAATTATTGTATGTCTAACCCGAATGACGTGAGCGACGATCAGAGATATCAGAATTCGTACTTCATGAAGTGGAATTTTTTCATTGGTAATCTGACACGTATAGCCACTGAGAAAGGATATAGTGACCCGATACCATTATACGCTGCAGGAGAGAGGAGGATTGGGACGAATAAGATGTACGGAATGGTGCAGTGTACGGGAGACGTAACTATAAAAGGTTGTCAGGAATGTATTATGTATCAGGTGGTGACCTTTCAGAGATACATGTTTGCTAAACGAGGAGCGAGAGTTTTGGGTAGGAGTTGTAACATTAGGTTTGAGTTATACCCTTTTGTTCCTAATTCTTTGAAGAGGTAAAACAATTGAAAAAATTGTGGTTTGTAGCTAGGTTTATTCGTAAACCTTTATTTTATTTTATTTATATTAATATACTTGAATTTATTATTTTATTTAGAAGAGTCATGTGATGTTTAAACTAGTTGGTTAGTCTGCGTCATTTGAACTGTCCCCAAGATAGTATAGTATAACACTGTCTAGATGTTCTATCATATTGATTGTATAGCTATCGTTATTTGAAATAGCTGCAAAAATATTAAATAGAGAACACTATAGTTTGACAAAAGCATTGTAGATACTTAAGTTGATGTTAAGTAAAAAAATATCCATCAAGAAGCATTCTTTTAGTTGTTTTCATTGGAAGATATGGTGCGTTTTTTTAGATCATCAATAACTCAGGCTTATTATAACTTTGCATTAGATCACTTGACTATTTTTTTTTGGTTTATTTTTACATTTTCTAATCTTTTGCATCTCTTTTTGCTATCTAAAGCTACAAATTCCCTTTTTAGCTTGTAAATAATACAAAAAAAATTAGATCAGGGTACTAAAACTTAAAAGCAAATCATACGTGACAAAAAAAAAAAAACAAAGAGAAGCAAATCATTCAATCTATATAAGTTTGAACTAACAAACCAGTGAGACAATTTTTTCTATATCCTATATATATTAATTGAGGAGACATTCAAAGTTCAAATTCCTAGGTGTCACTCATTGAGACATTCTAAGTTAAAAAATCCTAGGTGTCATGTTAAGAGTGTTTTAAAAGTTAATTAACATTCTATTAAAAAGATTAAGAAAGAAAAAATTTCCTAAAACTTATGAACAATCCTAAACTTTCACATAGATTTTCCTACAACATTCTGAAATATATAGTTTCCTAAACTATAAACATTTATGACGAAAATTGATTTTGTAAAATTATAACATCTTAAAGATTTTTAATATACACATTCTAATTATCATAAAATTTATTACCAACTTTCCTATTAATTCTAAGGACATTATAAATTTTTTTATTTGTCTATCAAAGATAAATAAATAATGATTTTCAAGTTTTTATTTGTTTGACTTTGGTACTATTACAGTTTTTTAATTGCAAAAATAAAGATAAAAATATCGGTTTTGTAAATCAAATTTAAATTTTGATTACTTATTCATATTTTTGTCAAAATATATGTAAATGTTATTAACTTATATAAATATTTTGAACATTACATACAAATCAAAATATCAAATTTATTTCCATAAATAAACTAAATAAATCGTATATAATATTTATTTAATATTTAACGATAAGATTTAAAATTATTTCATAAAATCATAAGAGGAAATTTGTATTAATATTCTCAAAATCTTTTTTATTTTGAAAACTAACCCCTTTTAAGATTTTTTTGAAAAATTACCATTTCCATATTTAAATCAATCTTGTAAATATTAATAAAAATTGAAAATAAATAAATTTTAATAGTACAAAAATTAAAATGAGGAAGTTTTTTTTTGGGTCACCTAAAATGAGGAAGTTTGTTTTTTTAACACTGCTTTTTTATTATTATTCTATTATAAATTATGAGGAGTTGTTACATCGACGATTCTAACAATGGACAAGTCTTCCGTCTCGAACCACGCTAGACAATTATATCTTATCCCACGCTGAAGACCTCCTGCAAGCTTATCTTCATTAACCTGCAACAAATTATAATAAATCGCATCTTCTAGGGTTCGAACCCCACATCTCTTGGTGTATAAGCATTAATGAACCTTTGGCCGACCATTGAGCCAAGAGGCAGGAAGTTTGTTTAGATTAAATTTTATTTTACAGAAACCATCATTTTAGTTACCATTTAAAAAAGGAATATAAGATTTGATTCTTCATTCATCATTGGGATTTGATTTGCTATGTTTTCATTGATTAGGAATTTGATGTTTCTATGTTTCAATACTTTTTATGGTTTAATAAGTTTGTTTCAGTACTTTTTATGGTTTAATAAGTTTGATCTTCAATACGTTTAATCTGCATATTGGACTTCTTGTCTTTTCTTAAACATTTTACTTGAGTTGTGTCTTTAGTTTTAAACTTTGTAATTGCATAAATCAAAAACCATTTCATATAGGATAATTCTTGGGTTCACCCCTAGGGGTGAACATAACTCATTCACCCCTTCTTAATTACCTACTTAAAATTTGACATGTGTTTATTAGTTAAATCATTTAGTTTAATCATTAAAATAATTCAAACTTAATCAAAGTAGGGCCCACATAATATTGTATCAAATAATATTGTACCACAAAATATTGTATCACCGAAACATTTTTATTCTTCTTCTTTTGTTATTTTTAATTTTTAATTTGGATCTTTGAATGATTTAATAATATTTTCCAGAAAAAGAAAAAAAACGTAATTGGTAGTGTTTCTTCTTAATGATAGCAAACATGAAGATGTAACAAAAATAATTTGGGATTACCTAAACACTAAATCCAAATCCTACCCCATAAAACTATACCCTAATTTGAGATTAGTTAACCCAAACCCAAAAATTTAAACTACAAAAATTGATTATCAATGGATTTGTAGTTTAAATTTTTAGGTTTGGGTTAACTATTCCCAAATTAGGGTATAGCTTTTGGGTTTAGGGTTTGAGTTTGGGATTTCAAATTTATTTTGGATCAACTATTTCCAAATTAGGGTATAGCTTTGGGGTTTAGGGCTTGAGTTTGAGGTTTAGAATTTATTTTGGGTTAACTATTCCATAATTAGGGTATAGTTTTGGGTTTAGGGTTTGAGTTTGGGGTTTAGAATTTTTTTGGGTTAACTTATAAATCTTTGTTGATTTATGTTTCAATTGGTTTAAAGCTAATGATTTTAAATGATAAAACTTTCGTATGCACTCACAAAAAATTTTGGGTTAGACTTTTGATTTATTAAACTTATTTTTCTAAGCTGAATAATGATTCTTTGTTTTTATGGAAACAAAATCAAATTCTAGTCCCACATTAAAATTCATTTTTGATTTCTTTTAATGATTTAATTAAATAATTAAATTAGATTATATGGATGATTTTGATTGGTTAATAAAAAGGGGTGAATGAGAAAGGTTCACCCCTAGGGGTGAATGAGAAAGGTTCACCCCTAGGGGTGAACCCAAGAATTGTTCTTTCATATAATAGTGAGCCATAAATGGTACAAGGACCAAACTCTTTATATATATACACCAAACTCTTTATACATATACACGAATAGGTATCAAATTCAAAACCAGAGTCTTGCTTACTTCGGGAGAAAAAAATTGAGATCGTTAAATAGCCCAAGGAAATGCTAAATATCTAAATCAAATTTATTGTTTCCATAATATATTCTAAATATCTAGATCAAATTAATTTCGAAAATGATATTAAAAAAAGTTTGAATTATCAGAATATATATTCTTTTTTTTAGAAACAAAAATGTTAGTTTTCAAACTTTTTTAAACAAGGGTTAATTTTCAAATTTTACAAAATTTTTGGAATATTAAACCAATCTTCTCTTTAATTTAATTGGTCAGATAACTCGTTACACTAAAGAAAACTAAAAAATATTTTGTGGTGTGAGATTGTGTTGCATTTTGTTCATTTATGTTCACAGGTAAAAGGAGAATTAGGGATCTTTTAACTCAATCTGATAACCGACACTGCGCTGATTGTGGCGCTCCAGATCCTAAGTGGGCGTAAGTTATGCTTCCCGATACGCGATTTCTAATGTCTTGTTCGAGTAAATTTTACGATGTATGCATTCTCTAGCAGTTACTTAATCAGTCATTGTCTTATTTCAGGTCAGCAAATATCGGAGTATTTATATGCTTAAAATGTTGCGGTGTGCACAGAAGCCTCGGCCCACATATCTCAAAGGTGATGATGACTCTAAGCTTCTCCTTCTATGTTTTGTTCTTTTTTTAGGTTTAAAATTTCCATTGGATTGCACTAAGATGCTCTTGTGGAGATGTTATTTCATCTTGGACAGAATCTTTTCCAAGTTTATGCAGATTGGAAAATGGCTTAAATCGCATGACAACGCGCTTATAGAAGATAGCATCATCAACATTGCAGATGGTAAAGTAAAACAAGAGGTTCAAATCAAACTCCAGAATGTTGAATCTGGTGAATTAGAACTAGAGTTGGAGTGGCTCCCTCTTGACCAATAAATATAATCAATCAACAACTATATAATAGGCTCATTATATATATATATATATATATATATATATATAAAACAAATCTTTATGATTGTATTCATTATTTAAAACTTTCCCCATCTTTTGTTCTTGTTTGAAAATTTTTGATACCTTAAAGAATCTTGAAGGCTCTCTTTGTGTTTTCTTATAATGCTTTGTTTACAGATTATAGTGTTTGATTGGTAACAACTTACAACCACTTTACATGAAATATTTTAGATTGTAACAATCACAAAAATGATACCAAAAACATTATACTTGGCTTTATTTGTACAGTTATTTCTTATGGTTAAGTGTTGCCTCTTTGCAAAAAAACTTATACCGCTTTAGATTATTTATTGGACCATACACGTTTTGATTCATTTAGGTTTCAAGAATTGAACCAATATGTTTTATTTGAAACATGAAATAAGACGTTTATATGTTGCTAAATCAGGTTTCATACCCAATTTCAACATTTCATCATGAGATTTCATAGCTTTCTTCATTTCCTTTGCGCGATACAACCCGTGAATCATGATCGTAAAACTGTTACTGTTCACGATATTCATCTCTTTCATGTACTCGAACACTCCAACCGCTTCTTCAACCATTTTACTTTGCTTCATCATAAGCCGATCAAGAACTGCATTATAAGCATTCACATCTAAACTTCCTTTCATCTTCTTTATCTTTTCGTGCAGTTCCATCGCTTTCTCTAACTTCCCGCTTCTGCAGTAACGTTCCATCAATAACCCGCACGAAAAGGAATCGAAACAAACTTCCATTTCCATAACCGAATCAAGAAGCTTCTCTCCTTGCTTCCATCTTTTGTTCCGACACAAAGACGCTAAAACTTCTGATAACTTGTTTGTACAAGGAACAAAACCGCGTTTTATAACATCGACGAGCAGTAACTCCTCTTCTTCATCTAAACTATCATAATCTCTACAAAGCGCATTCGCGAATTCGTTATAACAACTCTCATCAAGAACCGTAATACCTTTCCGACAAATCAATCGATATACATCAACAGCTTCTTTCGTTCTCCCTTCTCGAGACAAAGCTTTTAACATACAACCGTTAGTCGAATCCCGCAATCTCGCTGTCCCACGGAAAAGCATCTCAGAGGCAAACGTTTTCCCCATATCACAAAGCCTTTCAATGATTTCATCGTTATTAACGGGCGATTCACGTAAAGTAAGAACCTTTCCCTCCTCCATTAAACCAAGAACCGTATTAATCGACTCCGTGTCTCCCAATCTACACGCATCATCCAATACGCAACCGTAAGAACCGAAACTCAGCTCGAGTTTCTTATCATCCATCTCATGAATTACGCTAAACACCGCATCGAATTCTCCGTTTCTACTATAACATTCCACAAGATTAGTGTAAATCTTGCAACTTTCAACACCAGTTTCAATCAATTTAACAACAGTCTTGGATTTTCCCATTTCACACAAAATCTGACCAACTAAATCCCAAGTTAACCCATCAGACACAAGTCGATTTCGAATCATTGCACTATACAAACACAAAGCCACTCTAAATTGTTTCTCTTTAACCAGAGAATCAAGAAGAGAGTTATAAGCATTAAGAGAAGGCGAAAGTTTCAAACTTTTCATCAAACCAAACACTTCTAAACCGTTTTGGTGAAAACCCTTTAAGACATAACACTCAAGAACTAAACTTAGCGAGACAGAAAGTGAATCTTCACCTTCAAACCATTTACGCATCGATCCGACCACTACAGAAACGGAATGGGTTTCGAGCAGAGGACTCAAAAGTGTTTCTGCTCGTTCCAATAGACCTGATTCAGTAGCAACTTCGATAACCCGACAATGAGACTTAAGACCCGGTTCGAACCGGAGATGGGTTTTCGCCCAATCGAAGAAATCGAGTGTCGTTTTTGGGGAATTTCGAGTTTCACGGAGGATCTGGAGGAATATCGGAGGTGTAAGTGTTGACTTCAGGAGTTTTGGTTTAACATTTCGAAGATGAGTGATCCAATCGCGACGTTGTAAGAGAATCGAAGAGATTTCAGTGGCTAATCGGGAAAGTTTCAATTGGGTTTTCCAATCTGATGTCGAACTCGAGAATCGTTTGAAGAATCGAAGAACCATTTTAAATGCTTCTGAAAAACCCAAAATTTCATATTAACCAAAAAGGCAATTATACCACATTTGGGACATTATAGCGAAATGATCTTTTGGTCTTAGCTGTGAAGTGTGAACTCAAAGTCAACGTCATTTACTCATTTTCCTTAACTAATGATCAAAACGCAGCGTTAAAGTTCCACCAATGCACCGGAACTCTTCTTCATATTCATAATTCGCTTCTCCATGTAAAAACCAAACCTTATATCCCGGCCTAAATCCAAATCTATATAAGTGATTCCAAACTGTATGAACCGCAACACTAATTATATTACAGTAATTAGAACATGGACATTTGATTTCCTGACCTTTTTTGGCTGCATCTTGATTTCTGGGTAAATTCATGAACTCGCATATACCTTGAGCGTATTCGGTCCTTAATAAGTTCGACCCCATATCCATCATTGGCTCGTCCATCCAAGACCGAAAATATGAACTCATCTCTTATAAATTTTTTGATAATGTGAATTGTGTTTTTTTGATAATGTGAATTGTGTTATGATGAATTGAAGAAATGTTGAAACTTATATAGAACGGATTCCGTTGGATTTCCGTCGGAAATCCGTCAAAGACCTCCGACATAGAACCCCACCAATCCTATCAGCCACCACATATGATAAGGAAACCAATTAAACTTTGCCGACATCGGGATCCGTCGGAATTACGTTAAAAAATTCCGACGGCTTGTTTCCGTCGGTAATCCGTCGGTACAAGGTGACGGAGTTCCGACGGATTCCCGACAGTTTCCGTGGCCGTCGGAAAATTTCCGATGGATTTCCGACGGAATTTGTTATTTATATATATTATTTGCGCCGAAATATTATAAAATATATAAATAACAAATTCCGTCGGAAATCCGTGGGAAATGTGTTATTTATATATTTTACTTTATTCCGGTAGAAATATTATATGTAAACCAACCATATCGCACAACGTGGTCGACAAGTAAAACATTTACCGTTCATATTACAGAATCAAAAGACTGTTTATATTAATAATTTATAAAACACCAACACATATGGATTTATTTTTTCTTCATAAATATTCCAAAACTACTACTTCTCGTCCCACTTCCCGATGGTGTATCCTTTAGAGTACCGTACGCAGTATAACTCTTGTCAGAGTAAGTATCCTCGAGATCCGAGTCTCCGTTAATATTAGAAGTATCTTCATCGCTGTTCTTTGAAGGAATACAATTTTCTATCGTCCAGATAGCATCTATGTTTTCAAGCTTGATGTTGAGGTAAGTGTACCCAGTTCCGACTAGAACTTGAACCTACAAAATAGGCAAATATAATGTAATCTATACTTCATTTACTTAAATAAACATATTTCAAACTTACATTACTCAATACAACGACTGAGCCAACTCGTATATCAGGGCCAAAAGAAGCGTGTACACGCTTCTTTTTTAATATATCCGCCAATTCTCCCACATGGATCCTACATCAATACATATTAATTTAACGTTTCAAGTAACAAAATATATCAATTGAATCATATTCTCAATTATAAATACCAATTACCTTTAAGACAACCATAGCGTCTCCCTCATCAGTACAATCGTACTCATCAATAATTGCAATTACCTACTTAATTTAACAGAACCAATTATACATATAACTTTCATATAAAACCTCTTTTACAATAAAACTCAATCTCACCTTCCGAACAATGTCCAAATGATTTAAACTGTTAAGAATAACGTCCAATTCAACGGAAAATACCCAATCCCTGGGAGTCTGCATTAACCTCGCTGGAAAAGTATAAACAATTTTGTAAAAATGCCCTAACAAAATCTGACAGCATTCGTTTCATGCTATTCAACAAACCTAATATTGTACATGTGTCACGTAGGTGTTCAACTGCAGAAATCCAAGGATGGTCGCTAAATGCGGGACCTTCCGACATGCTGAAAAAGATGAAGGAAATATTTTTATGGAATGTATTTTTGTGTTCTGATGAAATGCAGAAGTTTCCACCCAGCGAGGTTCAAGTCTGTACTCTGTCCGTACAAAGTGACCAATCAAACTTTGCCGACATCGGAATCCGTCGGAAATCCGTCGGAATTACGTTACACAATTACGACAACTTAGTTCCGTCGGTAAAAGGTGACGGAGTACCGACGGAGTTCCGACAGTTTCCGTGGCCATCGGAAATCCGTCGGTAAATTGTGACGGAATTCCGACGGATTGATGTAAATCGGACATCCGTCGGAAATTTCTGACGGATTTCCGACGGCCACGGATATCCGTCGGAAAAGTGGCTGTTTTCTTGTAGTGATTACTCATGTTCAAAGATGAAACGCTACGTGTTAGGAGAAGTTGTGTGGCCACCACAGCCAAGATAGACAATGAAGAGTACAATGTTTTCAAAGAAAATAAATTATGTATGTTCCAAAGGTGGTTGTGGTGTTTATATAGGAGAGACTCGAGGATTCTGCTATAAAGTGGAGATGATATTTCTATCTTTTATTTTATAGGTTAAAGTTATCATATTTTTATTATCTTATAGAAAATTCGATTGATCACTTTAACCTCTATATGACTAGCAGTCCACAACGCAAGAAACAAACAAAATCCCAAGGAAACATAAACCAAAAAAAAAAAGCCTTAAGTTATAGTTATTACATAGCTGATAGATAGAAACGGCCATGATGACTGACTAGCAGTTAGCCTTTAGCGAGGTTGGTTGATTTGCACTAAGCTTGAGAGATAAGAAGAAGAGCAGACAAGTGGTGGGCGATACGTTGGAAGGTAATATCCAACATGAGGTCTGACATCGGGAGCTTCTCCGAGACTCACATATCTGACGTAGCCATCATCACGGATGACAAAAGCTGTGTGATGGGGAGGCTCGGGGGTGGTCACGATGTCGATGGGTGGATATCCCTCACATGCGTATACGTCAAATACCACAGCGGTTTTCTCCTCCTCGTCAATGAAGAAGCTCCCAGCTCCGTAGTGAAAATGAAAATGACCAAAATAAGTGAATGGACTCTTATCCAGTTTCAAAAACTTGATCCAGGACACAGCCTCGGGCTCAATCATGCTTGTAACCCAAATTTCCAGCGGGTAAAACAGATGCTCATCAGTTTGCTGATATAGCACCGCCAGCTGTTTTTCTCCAACACAAGAGAGAGCCACAGTGATCTCTTCAATGTAAGAGTGAAACGGAAGAGGCAGAGGCGGTCCAAATCTCTCCCTAAGAAATTTTTAAGGTGATCAGTCGGTACCAATCCTCCTCCATTACAAACTATCTTCTCCCGAGCGAAGAAGTAGCTATCTCCCTTGAGGGTTGCGCCGCGTTCATAAGGCTCCATTGCCCACTCGGAAGTGATGTCAAGAACCCTCCATGAATTAGAGCTCAAGTCATAGATTTCAAAGCCCGAAATCTGATTCTTGCCACCGATGTAACTATCCCCGCACCTCAAGACTTTGTGGGTACGGTTCTTCCTGTCATATCCGAGAGCGAACCTGTCTCTTGTGCGGAAACTTGATCTGGGACCGATCCACCTTGTTTGCCCAAGATAAGGGTTCCACACCAGGAGCTTCGACTTGTCGTTGGCAACGCATAACACTAACCCGTCGCAATGAAACACTTGAGATATCTCGACATGACTGAGTAAATCAACCTGGTTTATAGATACATCAGCAACGTCTTGTTCCTTGCGGAAATGGAATCGCATTGAACACACCTTGGAATCCAAGGTCATGAACCCCACAAACTGGCTTGCTGCTTTACCCAAAACCCATTATCTGTATAATGAGTCCCATAGTTTACAAGTGGATCGCACTTCTCTCAGAGATGTTATCGGAATCCTCGAGAAAATCTCCTCCCCTACCACTTTCGCTGGAAGATCACAGATTCTCTTCATCGTTCGTTACAAAATAGTTTAGGGTTTTCTCTCTTTTTTTTTCCTTCAACGATATTGGGGGAATAATTGACCTCACTATGGCGGCTAATAATAACTCAATGGACTCCCAATTTAATTGGGCCAAAATGAGTTAGATGTAAATGGACCCGAGAAAAAATTGCTTAGTTGTGCTTAATGGGCTGAACACATAAGAGCCCATATGACGATTTAGTGGCCATTGTTTCTTTGAGTGTGTGTTGAAACTTAAATAAGAGATTATGAAGTTGGTTACATCATTGTTTGGACTTTTTATTTGAAGAAACAAGTTGCTTGTGGAAGTGTAACGCTCGTGTTCTGCGATCTGGCCAATGCCGAAAATCTGGTTTGTTACGATCGAACTGGACTTAAGCTGAGTTGGGCAGCTTAGGTCAACTAAAAAGGAAATGTCAATTAAACCTTCCGCAGATTAACGCTCCTCTCTCCGTCCTTCTTCCACAGATCCTCCTCTCCGTTCTTCTTCCACAGATCCTCTTCCTCCTTCTTCCGCAGATCATCCTCGCCGTTAATCTTCCAGGGATCGTCGTCGTCGCTAATCTTTCACGGATCGTCATACTTCCAGGGATCGTCCTCGTTGCTCTTCTTCCACGGATCGCTCTTCTTTCACGGATCGTCATACTTCCAGGGACTTTTTATTAAGATATAATCTTTTTTGGCTTTTTTGCATAATTCACATAAATTTATTTGTAGTTTATTTACACACTAGATTTTGACCCGCGTCAAACTCGGGATTACAAATTTTAATTAATTTATTTTTATATTTTGATTTACATAAAATACATTATGATTTGGGAAGATTGGTTTAATATTCCAAAAATTTTGTAAAATTTGAAAATTAACCCTTGTTTAAAAAAGTTTGAAAACTAACATTTTTGTTTCTAAAAAAATGAATATATATTCTGATAATTCATACTTTTTTTAATATCATTTTCGAAATTAATTTGATCTAGATATTTAGAATATATTATGGAAACAATAAATTTGATTTAGATATTTAGCATTTCCTTGGGCTATTTAACGATCTCAATTTTTTTCTCCCGGAGTAAGCAAGACTCTGGTTTTGAATTTGATACCTATTCGTGTATATGTATAAAGAGTTTGGTGTATATATATAAAGAGTTTGGTCCTTGTACCATTTATGGCTCACTATTATATGAAAGAACAATTCTTGGGTTCACCCCTAGGGGTGAACCTTTCTCATTCACCCCTTTTTATTAACCAATCAAAATCATCCATATAATCTAATTTAATTATTTAATTAAATCATTAAAAGAAATCAAAAATGAATTTTAATGTGGGACTAGAATTTGATTTTGTTTCAAATTATTATTCAGCTTAGAAAAATAAGTTTAATAAATCAAAAGTCTAACCCAAAATGTTTTGTGAGTGCATACGAAAGTTTTATCATTTAAAATCATTAGCTTTAAACCAATTGAAACATAAATCAACAAAGATTTATAAGTTAACCCAAAAAAATTCTAAACCCCAAACTCAAACCCTAAACCCAAAACTATACCCTAATTATGGAATAGTTAACCCAAAATAAATTATAAACCTCAAACTCAAGCCCTAAACCCCAAAGTTATACCCTAATTTGGAAATAGTTAATCCAAAATAAATTTGAAATCCCAAACTCAAACCCTAAACCCAAAAGCTATACCCTAATTTGGGAATAGTTAACCCAAACCTAAAAATTTAAACTACAAATCCATTGATAATCAATTTTTGTAGTTTAAATTTTCGGGTTTGGGTTAACTAATCTCAAATTAGGGTATAGTTTTATGGGGTAGGATTTGGATTTAGGGTTTAGGTAATCCCAAATTATTTTTGTTACATCTTCATGTTTGCTATCATTGATAGTCTCGAGTTTTAACCCAAAATAATGCTGCAAGTGCACAGGCAAAAGCAGTAGTATATAAGGTATCGAATCCACAGAGACCAAGGTTACACTATGAATCTATAGATTTCAAATAAAGCTAAGATAAATTAAATGAGTTGTAAACTGACGTGAGCAGGTGCTCAATGTAAATGAGCAGGTGCTTGGAATAAAAATCGGTAATTAAACAATGATAAAAGGCACTAAGCCGAGATGATTCTTTGGTGATTTCGGGTACTTGGGTTGAGCTTCTATTCAGGGTCTATTTAAATGCGGTCTAGAACTCAAACATAAATATGTATTGCCCCGCTTTTGGCGATGTATCAATACCTTTGTCTACAGCCTAAATACCTACACTTTCGAGTGGATTTAGTAATGAAGTAAACAAGCCTTAATGCAATGGTTCAATATGTTCACATTCAATGGGAACGATCAATGGTGTTTTGGTTACCACCGAATGCTCATCAAAGGTAATTCTAGCAACCTATATCATTTTTGGTGAATAGATTAAACCTAGAGATCATAGACTAAGTGATCAATTTAGCCTAAGCATTAAGACTTCCTAGAGATGAAGACATAAGAATTCCCTATTTGGCTCAACCAACAAAGACCCTAGATCACCATTGAAAACATCCCAACTTAGTTATGAAACTACTCGGACATGGTCAAATCAAACGCAACAATCAATAGATAAGAATTCATAATGGAAAATGGAGAATGAAAAAGGGGTTTAGAATTCTTCTCTAGATGATTATTGGATGATGATTCGGAAATGAACAAGGAACTCCAATGGTGAAAGTAATGATTCGGATGATGAAGAACAATTGAAGAAATAAAATACTTTTATTCAAAACGTAAGAAGAAAAACTCCAAGTCTATTGAATATTTCGTGATACAAGGATGATCCTCTCTGATCAGAAATCATTCTTTTAAAATACAAGGAAAAGCATTAAAAACAAAAGATACTCTTTTAAACAAAAGAAGGAAAGTAAGTAGAAATCCCATTTATGATCAAAATCAATCATCTCCCTAATGAAAAGGGATTGATGTTGACTCATTAACTCCTGGGGATCGTGTGGGCCATCAGATGAACTCGGCGGCCACAGCTTTATTAGGTTTAGGTTCTGGTGTCTTGGTGCGAGCAGGTGCTCGCTCGGACCGAGCGGGTGCTCGGTGGATTGAAAACTCCTCTTTTTGCTCCAATTCTTCTCCTTTTCTTCATAGAGTTCCAGCAGCTCCAAATTGTGCTCCAAAACACTTTAGAATCTGAAAAGACATCAAAAGGAAACAAAAAGACAAGAAATGCAACACAAAACCATGGGTAAATTAGGCTAAAAACCTAACATATCAACTCCCCCGGACTTGCCTTTTGCTTGTCCGCAAGCAAACAAGAAGAGAGAAATCCGGAGAAGTGTTTGAAGGTGGGAGCTCAAATCCAAAAGAAACATCGAAGGGTTCAACAAAATGTCCTAAAGAGAACTAATGCGATGCACAACAAATCTTACTCAAGAAGCTTTCGCCATACTCATCTCTTATCAAAATAATTACTCCAAATCCTTAGACTCAAAAGAAAGCATGCAATCAACTAAACTCAACTCTTTAACATTCATTAATGTGTTTGGTGCGGTCTCACAATTTGGACAATGAATCAATACCATTTGGCTCGGTAGAAGAAGGCTTTTAGATGATGTAAAGAGGCTGTCCGAATTCTTTTTGGTGACTAACTCTCAAATGCAAGTGTTACATTTAGCAAAAGCAAGAAAGAAAAGAGACAATTGATGCATACAAGGCTCGGAATCCAAAGTTCTACCCCATAACCCCAATGTTGCAATCTTTCATCTCTCTTTTCTCACTACCCATTTGTTAAACCACTAGCCGATTTCGGCTAAACCTTTCAAACTTCCTCTTTCTTCTTTAGAATTTCCGAATCCTAGGGAATTTCTTTTCTTAACTTTAGCTCTTTCTATCCTAGCATTCTCTAACACATTTTTCTTCTTTTGATTTATTCTAAGAGAATGCTAAGCTATCATTTTTATTTTAAACACTTAGAGCTATATACTTTTCTTTTCAAACTTATTCCCTAGAACTCATCCTTTCTTCTTTCTTTCTTTTCACACTTAACCACAAAGCCAAAGATAATCAAGTAAACGCTTAACCAAATCGGTTTCATACCCCACCTAAGACTAGTCTTAAACTCAAGAAACTAGCCTAATGGAAACTTTGCCTTGTCGTCTCTAATGCTTGCAAGATTTTACCAATGCAACACAAAGAAAAAGGCCTCACTCAAAGAATAAATGCAAGGGTTTGAATGAAATGGTCGGGTTTAAAGGTGTGGTACTATCCTCATCTAAAAGATGAACTTAGATCGGGATAGCCATTCAAATCAAGATAAGAGTGGTAAAAATTAGGCAAACATGATTTGAATGTAAGGTGTTTATCCATAGTTATGATTCAAAGTCCAAAAGTGAGAAGAATTAATCAAGTTTAAGTTCAAGTTGATAGAGTTGAATCTAGATCATGCAAGTTTCAATTGAGTTGGGATTTTCAAAGAAATAAGATTCAAGTATGGATGAGCCTCTAATTCATGATTGTTAATGCATCGAAAAAGTTCTAATGAGGGCATATCATGGAATCCTAAAATGAATCTTTACAAGGAAATTTCATCATTGCTCCCTATGCAAATGCAATCCTAGAATGCTCTATACTCGATCCTAGCATGAAAAAGATAATAAAAATGTTTATGCCATGAGAAACTATATGCATTTTTTTTTTTTTTTTTTTTTTTTTTTTTTTTTTTATAAGTGCAAAAGACTCAAAGCAAAAACAATTAAAACATTAATCCACTCCCCCGGACTTAACTTTCACCGTCTCGGTGAAAGAAAAGTACCGAAAGAGTAGACTAAAAACAAGTTCAAATCAAAAACAAAATAAAAACAAAATAGAAACAAATGTGATATAAACAATGGAAATAGTAGGGTGAAAGTGGATATCACCTGGAAGAAAGGTCGTCCTCGTCATCAGCTGTTCTCCGCTTCCTTCTGGCTGGTTGACCCGAGCAGGTGCTCAAATGGGAACGAGCAGGTGCTCGCTCCTTCCGAGCAGGTGCTCGGTGCAATTTTACACTTTTTCGCAGAATGTAATTACTGAAATCACAAGTGAAATGTTAGTAATAAAAGGAATTAAAATTCAAAATTTATACAAAAATCCTTACCGGTGGGTTGCCTCCCACCAAGCGCTTGTTTTAAGTCGTTAGCTCGACTTTGGAAACCCTTTAGGCTCGAGGAGGGTCACTAAAAGTGACTGATTCAACTTCTCCCACGTATGTATCCGCAAGGTATGGCTTGAGACGTTGACCATTAACAACAAAATCACCTCCTTTAGTGTCTAGCAACACTACGGCCCCGTATGGTTTCACCTCTTTGATGGTGAACGGACCACTCCATCTCGACTTTAGCTTCCCTGGAAATAACTTAAAACGAGAGTTAAACAATAAAACTTGATCGTTAGGAGCAAAGTTTCGAGGGATAATCTTCTTGTCGTGGTAAGCTTTGGTCCGTTCTTTGTAGATTCGGGAATTGTCATAGGCGAGATGCCTAATTTCTTCCAACTCATGCAGCTGCATGGATCTCCTCTCGGATGCACTAAGGATGTCATAATTAAGTCGCTTGACAGCCCATGCCGCCTTGTATTCCAATTCTACCGGCAAGTGACATGCCTTCCCATACACCAAATGAAATGGCGTTGTCCCCAACGGAGTCTTATATGCTGTCCTATATGCCCACAAAGCGTCATCTAGCTTATTCGCCCAATCCTTACGCGTTGTACCAACTGTTTTTTGCAAGATACTCTTTATCTCTCTATTGGAGACCTCTACTTGTCCACTAGTTTGAGGATGATAAGGAGAGGCTACCTTATGTGTGACTCCATTCTTCCTTAACAAGTTCTCAAAAACCTTGTTAATGAAGTGTGAACCTCCATCACTTATCACAACTCTCGGAATTCCAAACCTAGGGAAAATCACCGTCTTGAGCAACTTGGTAACTATCGCAGCATCACAAGTCGGGCTAGCTTGTGCTTTGACCCACTTGGAAACATAGTCAACGGCTACAAGTATGTACTTGTTCTTATAGGAGGAAGGGAACGGTCCCATGAAGTCTATACCCCAAACATCGAAAACCTCTACTTCTAAGATGAAATTTTGAGGCATCTCATTGCGCTTGCTGATGTTCCCTTGCCTTTGACACGCGTTACATCGAGCAACAAACCTATTCGTATCCTTGAACATCGTTGGCCACCAAAGACCCGCTTGTAGCACTTTTGTAACCGTCTTGAATGTGGCAAAGTGTCCGGCATAAGATGAACCGTGACAATGGTGCAAGATCCCAGGGATTTCCTCCTCCGAAACACATCTTCTATACAGCCCATCCGAGCATTGCTTGTACAAGTACGGCTCGTCCCAATAGTATCGTCTAACATCTCGGAAAAACTTCTTCTTTTGGCTTCCCGTTAGGTTTTCCGGAACCTTATCGGCTGCCAAGTAGTTAGCAAAGTCACCGAACCAAGGGAAAATCGAAGGTTGGGCATTCTGGATAATTCCACAAAAAATCTTCCGAGCAGGTGCTCGGTCAGTCCGAGCAGGTGCTCGCTCAGCTTCTGGAAATTTTTCGCAGATCGAATAAATTTGCTCATCTGGCAGACTATCCTCCATAGGTGTCTCATCCTCAACTTGAAGCCTACTCAAATGATCAGCAACCCTATTCTCGGATCCTTTCTTATCCTTGATCTCTAAATCAAACTCTTGAAGCAGAAGTATCCATCTCAATAGCCTAGGCTTGGCATCTTTCTTGGTCAGCAAGTACTTCAACGCAGCATGATCGGTGTGAACAATTACCTTAGAACCGACGAGGTATGATCTAAACTTCTCAAAGGCGAAGACAATCGCCAATAACTCCTTTTCGGTGGTTGCATACCGACATTGAGCATCATCCATCGTCCGGCTAGCATAATATATCACATGGAGCTTCTTGTCCTTCCTTTGACCAAGAACAGCCCCCACAGCAAAATCACTCGCATCCGTCATAATCTCAAACGGTAAGTCCCAATCCGGTGGTTGGACTATTGGTGCACTAACCAAGGCACCCTTGATAGTATGAAACGCAGCCAAACACTCTCTATCAAAGTCGAACTTGACTTCCTTACACAGCAATCTAGTGAGAGGCCTAGCAATGTTGGAGAAGTCTTTGATGAAACGACGGTAGAACCCGGCATGGCCTAGAAAGCTTCGGATTCCTTTGACCGTAGTAGGCGGTTGTAAACTCATCATGACCTCTATCTTAGCCTTGTCAACCTCTATCCCTTTCTCTGAAATCCGGTGCCCAAGTACTATCCCATTCCTGACCATAAAATGGCACTTTTCCCAATTCAGCACTAGATGCTTCTCCTCGCATCTTTGTAATACTCTACACAAATTAGACAAACAAACAGAAAAAGAACTCCCATACACAGAGAAGTCATCCATAAATACTTCCATAATATCTTCAATTAAATCAGTAAAAATGGACATCATACAACGTTGGAAAGTCGCTGGGGCGTTGCACAAACCAAATGGCATCCGGCGGTATGCGAATGTGCCGTATGGACATGTGAACGTTGTCTTTTCCTGATCATCGGGATGGATGGGTATCTGAAAAAATCCTGAGTAACCATCTAGAAAACAGTAGTAAGGGTGATTAGCAAGACGTTCAAGCATTTGATCAATAAAAGGCAAAGGAAAATGATCTTTGCGAGTAGCAGCATTCAATTTCCTATAGTCTATGCACATTCTATGACCCGTTACCGTTCTAGTTGGAATCAATTCGTTTTTCTCTTTCCTAATTACCGTGATACCTCCCTTCTTAGGTACAACATGCACCGGACTTACCCATTTGCTATCAGATATAGCATAGATCACACCAGCTTCTAGAAGTTTCATTATCTCTTTCTTTACAACATCCTTTAGATTCGGGTTTAACCGTCTCTGATGTTCTATAGAAGTCATCGATTCATCCTCTAGATTAATTCGGTGCATGCATAAGTCGGGAGATATACCGGTTATATCATCTAACGAATATCCCAAGGCCTTTCTATATTTCCTTAACTCACACAAAAGCAAAGTGATCTCAACATTATTCAATTCTGCATTCACTATAACAGGATATGTAGAGTTAGGACCTAGAAATGCATACCTGAGCCCCGCTGGGAGGGTTTTTAACTCTACCTTTGGAGCTTTCAGCTCGCTCCATGATCCTGTGATGTTCTGGTTTTCGGTCCGAGCAGGTGCTCGGTCGGAGCGAGCAGGTGCTCGCTGGGAATCTGGCAGAACATCGTTTTCTGTGCCCTCGGTCAGACTCTGGAACTGATCTTCTTTCTCTATTCTGGTGTTGGAATCCAGAAACTTGGCAAATCCTTGGGTGTCTTCACTTAGAAATCCATGTTCACTTTCGGCTTTTGTCAATGCAACTTCGAGAGAGTCCTTTGCTAGGATCTCTTCAACCACATCTTCCGACATCTCGGAGTCATCGTGGATCACGAAGGTTTGCCCATCTATCATCGGCCTCTTGAGCATCTTACTCATCTCGAACCGTACCACCATGTCTCCGAGACGGAGGTCGACTATACCTTGTTCAACATCGATGATTGCACGCGCCGTGTTTAGGAATGATCTCCCCAAAATCAGTGGGTCCTTTGGTTCTTCATCGAGCTCTAGAACCACAAAATCGGTTGGGATTAGAGTGTCCCCTATGCGGACGTGTAAATCCTCGATTATACCCACAGGCAGTTTAGTGGATCTATCTGCAAAAATCAAGGAGATCTTAGTTGGTTTGAAATCGGTAAAACCTAAACGTTTAGCAACGGAATAAGGCATTAAATTAACACTTGAACCCAAGTCAACCAGTGAGCATGCGAACGTGCATGGCCCAATTTTTACCGAAATCACAAACCTCCCGGGATCGCCTTTCTTAGTCAACACCTTACTCTGAAGTATTGCACTACATTCTTTGGAAACCATCATCACACTCTCCTCTTCCACAACTTTTCCAGAAATTAGCTCCTTCATGTACCGTTTGAGAGAAGGTACCATTTGGACCGCATCGGATAAAGGAAGCTTTACCTCCAAGCCTTTAATCATTTCCTTACACTTAGCATCCTCCAAATCCTTCTTAGATCTCTTGGGAGGCACTGGGTAGGGTATCTTAGGCACATAGACTCTCTCGGTCTGAGCTTCTGGAAATTTCGCGGGAACATTCTGAGTGAGCAGGTGCTCGATCGGCTGAGCAGGTGCTCGCTGGGGTGTTTTCTCCAGATTGATCGGAACAGTAGCTGGTGTGGTTTCTGAGCTAGAACCAGCCTCCTCATGCATCACATTCTCTGCCAAATCATCCTCTTGTGCCGGTTGCTCAACAACTTTCTCCTTGGCCTTAACTTGAGAGGTTGTGGCCGTAGGTTGTGCCAACACTCTTCCGCTTCTTAACTCAACAGCATTGCATGGCGAATACTCCTTCCTAGGGTTCACTTCACCACGGCCAGGAAGAGCACCAACCGGTCTTTGAATAGCCTCGGCGGTTTGAGCTACTTGTGTATCCAACTTCTTTACATGTGCGGTCACGGCCTCATACTTTGCATGGAGATCCTTGTACATGTTGTCCATCTTACTGCCCAGCTCGGTTGACGTCTGCTGTTGGTTGGCCAAGACTTGATGAATGAGACCTTTCAAATCATCTTGTTGGGATTGAGGCGCGGAAACGGGTTGTTGTTGGTTTGTTGCTTGAAACCGGTTCTGATTTTGGTTGGGCACAATTTGCTTCCCTTGAGTGTTGTTGGAGTAGAACTTCTGATTTGTACCCCCTTGTTGCGGATAAACTTGGTCTTGGGGGTTTTCCACGTTGGTGTTGCGGTAGGAGAGGTTTGGATGGCTTCGGTAGTTGGGGTTAAACCCTCGGTTTTGGTACCCTTGGCCATTCACATAGTTGACCTCTTCTAAACCATCTTCTCGATCTTCCACAAACTCTTGAGCATTAGGGGCAGCCCCATCTTCTTCCATGAACTTAACCGGCCTTTGAGTCTCTCGTAGAAGCAAGTTCACTTTCGCGGTTAATTCATCGATCTTTTGAGAGTCCACACTATTGACCTTCTTGGTTCTATCGTACTCGGGAGCCTTGTTGTTGGAGCTTGAGGCAAGGTTTTCGATGAGCTCAAATGCACCTTCCTTAGTCTTGGTCATGAAGTCTCCATTACTTGCGGCATTCAAAGCATTACGGTAATCCCAATCGACTCCATCGTAGAATATGTTCAAGATTTGCTCATCCTTGAAACCGTGATGAGGACACTCCCTCTTGTACTCCTTGAGTCTTTCCCAAGCTTCTCCAAAAGCTTCTCCGGAGTGTTGTTGAAAGGATGCAATCTTGTTCCTTAAAGCGGCCGTTTTGGACTTCGTGTAAAAATGATCCAAGAACGCGGATCTAGCCTCATCCCAAGTCTTCAATGAACCAGCCGGCAGTGACTTTAACCATCTTTGTGCCTTGTCCGCGAGAGAGAACGGGAACAACTTACACTTCAAGAACTCGGTTGGAACCCCATTAGAACCCGTAGTACTACAAATTTCCTCGAAATTCTCTATGTGGTCCATTGGTATTTCAGCGGGTAGACCATGGAATAGATGCTGCTTTACCAATGAAATTAACTGAGCCTTGACCTCGTAATCTTGTCTCTGAATGGTCGGAATGACAATGGCCGAACGGTTTTGATAAAACGCATGGGGATTATCCGAATCCCCTATGGTTGGCTGACCCCGCGGCTGTTGCCTTTGCAACTGGGTGATTTGATCTCTCAAAATCTGTAACTGAGCATTCATAGCTTCCTGATCTGCCATGTTTTCTGTGCGAGCAGGTGCTCGATCGGTTTGAGCAGGTGCTCGGCGGCGATTCTGGCGTTCGAGACGAGCTAACTCTTCGTTCGTATGACTGACTAGATCTTCGTTCAGATTTCTCCTCGTTCTTCTACTGGTCATACACCTGAAACATAACAAAAACAAAAACAAAAAACAAAATTAGCAAAATTCTTAGACTATAAATAAAACCAAAATTCAAAGGTAACGCTATTGGTCCCCGGCAACGGCGCCAAAAACTTGATAGTCTCGAGTTTTAACCCAAAATAATGCTGCAAGTGCACAGGCAAAAGCAGTAGTATATAAGGTATCGAATCCACAGAGACCAATGTTACACTATGAATCTATAGATTTCAAATAAAGCTAAGATAAATTAAATGAGTTGTAAACTGACGTGAGCAGGTGCTCAATGTAAATGAGCAGGTGCTTGGAATAAAAATCGGTAATTAAACAATGATAAAAGGCACTAAGCCGAGATGATTCTTTGGTGATTTCGGGTACTTGGGTTGAGCTTCTATTCAGGGTCTATTTAAATGCGGTCTAGAACTCAAACATAAATATGTATTCCCCCGCTTTTGGCGATGTATCAATACCTTTGTCTACAGTCTAAATACCTACACTTTCGAGTGGATTTAGTAATGAAGTAAACAAGCCTTAATGCAATGGTTCAATATGTTCACATTCAATGGGAACGATCAATGGTGTTTTGGTTACCACCGAATGCTCATCAAAGGTAATTCTAGCAACCTATATCATTTTTGGTGAATAGATTAAACCTAGAGATCATAGACTAAGTGATCAATTTAGCCTAAGCATTAAGACTTCCTAGAGATGAAGACATAAGAATTCCCTATTTGGCTCAACCAACAAAGACCCTAGATCACCATTGAAAACATCCCAACTTAGTTATGAAACTACTCGGACATGGTCAAATCAAACGCAACAATCAATAGATAAGAATTCATAATGGAAAATGGAGAATGAAAAAGGGGTTTAGAATTCTTCTCTAGATGATTATTGGATGATGATTCGGAAATGAACAAGGAACTCCAATGGTGAAAGTAATGATTCGGATGATGAAGAACAATTGAAGAAATAAAATACTTTTATTCAAAACGTAAGAAGAAAAACTCCAAGTCTATTGAATATTTCGTGATACAAGGATGATCCTCTCTGATCAGAAATCATTCTTTTAAAATACAAGGAAAAGCATTAAAAACAAAAGATACTCTTTTAAACAAAAGAAGGAAAGTAAGTAGAAATCCCATTTATGATCAAAATCAATCATCTCCCTAATGAAAAGGGATTGATGTTGACTCATTAACTCCTGGGGATCGTGTGGGCCATCAGATGAACTCGGCGGCCACAGCTTTATTAGGTTTAGGTTCTGGTGTCTTGGTGCGAGCAGGTGCTCGCTCGGACCGAGCGGGTGCTCGGTGGATTGAAAACTCCTCTTTTTGCTCCAATTCTTCTCCTTTTCTTCATAGAGTTCCAGCAGCTCCAAATTGTGCTCCAAAGCACTTTAGAATCTGAAAAGACATCAAAAGGAAACAAAAAGACAAGAAATGCAACACAAAACCATGGGTAAATTAGGCTAAAAACCTAACATATCAATCATTAAGAAGAAACACTACCAATTACGTTTTTTTTCTTTTTCTGGAAAATATTATTAAATCATTCAAAGATCCAAATTAAAAATTAAAAATAACAAAAGAAGAAGAATAAAAATGTTTCAGTGATACAATATTTTGTGGTACAATATTATTTGATACAATATTATGTGGGCCCTACTTTGATTAAGTTTGAATTTTTTTAATGATTAAACTAAATGATTTAACTAATAGACACATGGCAAATTTTAAGTAGGTAATTAAGAAGGGGTGAATGAGTTATGTTCACCCCTAGGGGTGAACCCAAGAATTATCCTATATTGAATGGTTTTTGATTTATGCAATTACAAAGTTTAAAACTAAAGACACAACTCAAGTAAAATGTTTAAGAAAAGACAAGAAGTCCAATATGCAGATTAAACGTATTGAAGATCAAACTTATTAAACCATAAAAAGTACTGAAACAAACTTATCAAACCATAAAAAGTATTGAAACATAGAAACATCAAATTCCTAATCAATGAAAACATAGCAAATCAAATCCCAATGATGAATGAAGAATCAAATCTTATGTTCCCTTTTTAAAAGGTAACTAAAATGATGGTTTCTGTAAAATAAAATTTAATCTAAACAAACTTCCTCATTTTAGGTGACCCAAAAAAAAACTTCCTCATTTTAATTTTTGTACTACTAAAATTTATTTATTTTCAATTTTTTAATATTTACAAGATTGATTTAAATATGGAAATGGTTATTTTTCAAAAAAATCTTAAAAGGGGTTAGTTTTCAAAATAAAAAAGGATTTTGAGAATATTAATACAAATTTCCTCTAAATTAAAATCAAAGTGACTTTGAACGGCCGTGGAAACCCCGTTTTTGAACGTGGGATGATTCTTTGTAAATTCATCTAGAAAATATAATCTAATACTATACCTAAAAAAGGACTTATGGTATAAAAATAGTTGTTGTAGGCCATGTAATTATAGAAATCAACATTTCCTTCATTTCTGGTTTGAACGAAGAAATCGTGTGATTGTAATTAAGAGTTTGAACACAGTCACACCCTTTGAATTTTTGTCGCCGCAAATACCAAGTCTCAACCTTCAACTCCTCTCTCATACAAACTGAATAATTTTTTTTATAGAAAAAAAAATTCATAGAAAAATCATAAGATAATAAAAATATGATAACTTTAACCTATAAAATAAAAAATAGAAAAATCATATCCACTTAATAGCATAATGCTCGAGTCTCTCCTATATAAACACCACAACCACCTTTGGAACATACATAATTTTTTTTCTTTGAAAACAATGTACTCTTCATTGTCTATCTTGGCTGTGTTGGCCGCCACACAACTTCTCCTAACACGTAGCGTTTCATCTTTGAACATGAGTAATGCGTATCTGCACCACAAATGTTACGTCACTCAAGGGAAATACAAACCGGGAAGTGTGTACGAGAAAGAGCTCACACATATCACTCACACGATCTCTTCGACCAGTGATTTAAGCAAAGGTTACGAAATGATGTCCCTTGGTGGGGCTAGTCATAACGTCTCAGTCATCCTCCAGTGCCGCGGCGACTCCTATGGGCCCAAATGTCGTTCCTGCTATGTCACTGCTCTCTCTGGGGTAATTCCATTTCAATATTTTTGATTATATATCACATATTTTACATGTATAAAATCCTCACACAAACCCAAAAAAAAAATCACTTCAATAGAAGTCAGTTTTTGTAACAATTTATCCATAAAAATACAGCATACATGCTCTATTAATTATATGTGAATTCATATTCACAATGTGGTTATTAATTGTGGCATTGATGTGAAAAATGTATATAACAGCTTCGTAGGAAATGTCCAAAATACAAGGGGGGAATAATATGGTATGACCAATGTCTTCTCGAGTTTTCTGGAATACAAACTGTGTTTCAAATTGATTACGACAACAATTATTGTATGTCTAACCCGAATGACGTGAGCGACGATCAGAGATATCAGAATTCGTACTTCATGAAGTGGAATTTTTTCATTGGTAATCTGACACGTATAGCCACTGAGAAAGGATATAGTGACCCGATACCATTATACGCTGCAGGAGAGAGGAGGATTGGGACGAATAAGATGTACGGAATGGTGCAGTGTACGGGAGACGTAACTATAAAAGGTTGTCAGGAATGTATTATGTATCAGGTGGTGACCTTTCAGAGATACATGTTTGCTAAACGAGGAGCGAGAGTTTTGGGTAGGAGTTGTAACATTAGGTTTGAGTTATACCCTTTTGTTCCTAATTCTTTGAAGAGGTAAAACAATTGAAAAAATTGTGGTTTGTAGCTAGGTTTATTCGTAAACCTTTATTTTATTTTATTTATATTAATATACTTGAATTTATTATTTTATTTAGAAGAGTCATGTGATGTTTAAACTAGTTGGTTAGTCTGCGTCATTTGAACTGTCCCCAAGATAGTATAGTATAACACTGTCTAGATGTTCTATCATATTGATTGTATAGCTATCGTTATTTGAAATAGCTGCAAAAATATTAAATAGAGAACACTATAGTTTGACAAAAGCATTGTAGATACTTAAGTTGATGTTAAGTAAAAAATATCCATCAAGAAGCATTCTTTTAGTTGTTTTCATTGGAAGATATGGTGCGTTTTTTTAGAATCATCAATAACTCAGGCTTATTATAACTTTGCATTAGATCACTTGACTATTTTTTTTTTGGTTTATTTTTACATTTTCTAACCTTTTGCATCTCTTTTTGCTATCTAAAGCTACAAATTCCCTTTTTAGCTTGTAAATAATACAAAAAAAATTAGACCAGGGTACTAAAACTTAAAAGCAAATCATACGTGACAAAAAAAAACAAAGAGAAGCAAATCATTCAATCTATATAAGTTTGAACTAACAAACCAGTGAGACAATTTTTTCTATATCCTATATATATTAATTGAGGAGACATTCAAAGTTCAAAATCCTAGGTGTCACTCATTGAGACATTCTAAGTTAAAAAATCTTAGGTGTCATGTTACGAGTGTTTTAAAAGTTAATTAGCATTCTATTAAAAAGATTAAGAAAGAAAAAATTTCCTAAAACTTATGAACAATCCTAAAATTTCACATAGATTTTCCTACAACATTCCGAAATATATAGTTGCCTAAACTATAAACATTTATGACGAAAATTGATTTTGTAAAATTATAACATCTTAAAGATTTTTAATATACACATTCTAATTATCATAAAATTTATTACCAACTTTCCTATTAATTCTAAGGACATTATAAATTTTTTTATTTGTCTATCAAAGATAAATAAATAATGATTTGCAAGTTTTTATTTGTTTGACTTTGGTACTATTACAGTTTTTTAATTGCAAAAATAAAGATAAAAATATCGGTTTTGTAAATCAAATTTAAATTTTGATTACTTATTCATATTTTTGTCAAAATATATGTAAATGTTATTAACTTATATAAATATTTTGAACATTACATACAAATCAAAATATCAAATTTATTTCCATAAATAAACTAAATAAATCGTATATAATATTTATTTAATATTTAATATCAGCCTCCTCCGGACCAACCCCGCCTAGAAAGAAAGCTGAACTCAAACTCTACATCATTCACAGCACGCGCAACAACTCTATCGGAAGACCTTCTCACTGGTTCTCGATCACGTCCTCGGCCTCTACCACGGCTTCGACCACGACTTCTAGCACTATCTACCATTCTTCACTACCCAGAAAAGAAGAATAAGCCTACTAGAAGTTACAATTATCAAAAATACTTACCGCGGAATCTCTTTAAAGGCTAAAGAGGATGATTCTAAGACTCTATTAAATTGACTAACTACTCATAATCAATTTAAATCACATAGTCTCAGTTCACACAATCTACTGCCCTAGAACCGTAAGGGCTCTGATACCAAAATGTGACGACCCGATTTTTTTTTTTTTAATTAATTAATTAATCCGAATTAATAATCCCATAATTATTAATTCTCAAAGATTAATTTAAACAACAAGCAACAAACAGCGGAATTCACACAACTTAATTATTAAACAATAAATCCCCAAATAATAATATTTAAACATTTCTAGCAACCTACTAAAAATGCAACACACACACAATATCCCTAATCATCCTCCTCCTACGCCATGATTCCGCGATCACACTATCTTTTATCTGCAACACATAAAACAAATGAGTTGCGTAAGTATTATCATAAATACTTAGTGAGACGGTCAACCCGCCTACAGACCATGTACGTTTTTATACCACACGCAGGTACCACAATACGATAAATGTTAAACGGAGAAATTGCGTCAATTAATTAACAAATTTAAATAGCAATTCTACGCTTAACAATACTATCTACAAATCACGCTCACACAAAAACGATCAACAATTCAAGTTTACACAAAACAATCAACAATTCAAGTTTACAAAAAACAATCAACAAACACACAAATCCATCCCGAAAACACACTTAAATCGGTTGTTCAAACCCGATGTTGGCTTAAAACGAGCCTACGGTCACGCACTCACCTTAGCCTAAGAAAATTCGCGTACCGACGAACTTCCACACACGCTTTCAACCACCAAACAATTCACCTAAATTAATCCGTTGGTCACAAAAATATGATTAGCATACCATCAGAAAGATCTTAACTATACCAATCTAAAAATGGAATCGGTTTCCCCAAAACTGGTTTAAAACTTATTGAACCGGTCCAAATTATACACGGTTCAAAAGTCAAATATGCCCAATTCACAAACGGATTTCACACGATCACTAAAAACTGTCTCAGAAACCCAAAACCGGTCTCAAACCCTTCAGAACCGATTGGATAAAAATCCAATTGAGACAACATCTCAAAATTTAGCAAACTTACCGATCGAAATTCTAACAGCTCCGACCTCCAAACTTCGATCGGAAAACTGATCCACAAACTAGACAAGAAGATATTTCCAAAGATCTATAGATTGTCACCTAACTCTTCTGGATCACCAAACATCACCACAAGATTTTCCTAAACCAAATTAGGATAATCTGCACAAAACAGAGCCGACACGTTTTGCTAAAAACAACACTGGGGACGGAGTTATGATCGGAAAACAGCTCTGGAAACTAGACTCACAGATCTTTGGAAATATGATCGGAAAACAGCTCTGGAAACTAGACTCACAGAGCTTTCCAACGAGATATAGAAAGTCACCTAATTCTCCCTGAAACTCCGTACAAACGCCCTGCAATCCGACTGATCCTTAAACCCGATACAGCCGAACCTCCCTCACGAAAACACGGATTTCTCTTAGCACAGACATCCAATTAACAAACGGATTTGCCTCACGGCTAGATAAGACATAAGAGAACATACCTACGAATTTTCAGCTTAATCCATTCGGTTTTCACCGGCCGTTTGTTCCCTCCACCAAACGCCATCAGAACTGACCACAACCTCCGAAAATTTGTTCTCTCTTCTCAACCTCTCAAGAACCCACTCTCAAGCATACTCTCAGCCTCTTTCTTCTGAGAAATATGGCTGCTCACGATCACAAGGGGGTGAGTTTAAAAGGTGAGACCAAAGGTTAAAGTTATCAATAGAACAAACTTTTTCCACAAGCCTAACCCACTCCAAAGGCTGCCCAAATTCTTTTCCAATTTAAAATTCTAGTATTATTTTTCCTTTGTATTTTAATAATCTCTCTGATTAAAATACACCCACTAATTAGGAAAATAATACTCAACTCACAAATATGCTCCTTTATACAACGGTCACATCACTTGTTGTATCTGCATCTTGCATAAAATAACACTCGACACACCATTTGTCGATCGACACGACCAAAATGTCCAAACTGAATTTCTTTTTGGTTTGCGGGTGTTACAATTCTCCCCCACTAACACTGGATTCGTCCCCGAATCCCGACAAAACGTCTAACCACACCAAAAATCTGACCTAAATCCGGTCAACTCCACTCGAGATTACCACTCGCAACCCACAAACCGTCTGTCATAGACCAACTCCTGACCTAACCCTGTCAACACTATTCGAGATCATCACTCTCGATCTCCGAAATTCGCAACCAGTCTTAAGCTTACTCACGCTTCAGACGTTAATTTCCTCTTAACACATTTCCACAACTTCCTCGCTCTTAGAAACACTTCCTTTGAGCTAACCATACACGGAAAAATACTCATCCCCCCGAGAGGAAACCCTCACCTCTCAACACTTATTCGGGAAAAACCTCATTCCAACAACAATATGGGAAATTCTCACCCCTCTGGAGAATCCCAATCCCCTAATAATCACCCAGGGAAACACCTCATCCCTCTGGAGAAAACCCCATCTCCAAATAAACATCCAGGGAAACACCTCATCCCTCTGGAGATAACCCCATCTCCTAATAAACACCCATGAATATTCCTCAACCCTCTGGAGAACTACTCCTCTCCTACTAACCCTCTGGGAAATACTCATCCCTCTGGAGAAATACTCATCTCCTACTAACCATCTGGGAAATACTCATCCCTCTGGAGAAATACTCATCTCCTACTAACCATCTGGGAAATACTCATCCCTCTGGAGAAATACTCATCTCCTAGTATCCATCTGGGAAATACTCATCCCTCTGGAGAAATACTCATCTCCTACTAACCATCTGGGAAATACTCATCCCTCTGGAGAAATACTCATCTCCTACTAACCATCTGGGAAATACTCACCCCTCTGGAGAAATACACATCTCCTAAAAATATACCGGGGAATCCTCATCCCTCTGGAGAAATCCTCATCTCCTAAACCCGTACTTAGGGAAATCCTCATCCCAATAAGTACATAGGGAAATCCTCATCCCTCTGGAGAAATCCTCATCTCCTAAACCCGTACTTAGGGAAATACACGCATAATCCCAAAATCCACAACTTAACCCACACTACACACGTTTTCATACATTTATTACGTCTACCCATAACAACAAAAGGACCTAAAAGAAACGCTCAAGGCTACTAGCCCGAAGTACCAAAATGCAATGTTTTCCTAATCCTGCCTAGGTCTGTCCAAATGATTGCACAACAATCAAACAAGAACATGTACAACCAGCTGTAGACCCAGAATTGGATCGATCGATTGTGCAACAATCAAACAAGAACATGCATAACCAAGACACTACACCCGATATCCCGGTCGTCGAAACCGAACGCACAAGAATATCATCAAGGTCTATATTCCGTTCTATTCTCATGCCACGATCAGATATTGATTACTCATACTTATACCGTCATCATCACACTCTCAGGACGTCTCCTTCGAGGTAACGATGCCGATGCCACTCCACTCTCAGGACGTCTCCCTCAAGCTCTGGCTCTATATAGGAAAAATACTTCCTTAGAGTAATCAACACATACGTGTACTAGCAACTGAAGACTAAAATTTCCTGTTGTGGTATAACCTGCCATTTATACTTTGGCATAACTTTCTGCTTCCACTGAACACTTCGCCAACACAACTAATCCACCTAAAGATCTATACGTGACCTTCAAGGCACATCACTAATCCTTTGCTATTCATACGTTACAGAATTCTATTGCTTTTAAGACGCATACCTTCGCAACCTACGCACTATGCCACTCATGGTATTCAGGGAATCATTTTTCCCCTCTAGACTTATTCTGAGACCCACCCGTCTCAAATAAGTATTCGGAGAACCACTCTCTCCAAAAGAAATGCAGGGAAACCACTCTCCCCTCAAGAGACCCACCCGTCCCTTGATACTTATATTGAGACCTACCCATCTCAGATAAGTAAGCATCCCATCCATACTACACCGAGACCCACCCGTCATCGGTAAATATCCCATCCATACTACACCGAGACCCACCCGTCATCGGTAAATATCCCATCCATACTACACCGAGACCCACCCGTCATCGGTAAGTATCCCATCCATACTACACCGAGACCCACCCGTCATCGATAAGTATCCCATCCATACTACACCGAGACCCACCCGTCATCGGTAAGTATCCCCTCCATACTACACCGAGACCCACCCGTCATCGGTAAGTATCCCATCCATACTACACCGAGACCCACCCGTCATCGGTAAGTATCCCATCCATACTACACCGAGACCCACCCGTCATCGGTAAGTATCCCATCCATACTACACCGAGACCCACCCGTCATCGGTAAGTATCCCATCCATAAACGAATGCAGGGAAACTCACTCCCTTCAAGAGACCCATTTGTCTCCTGATACTTATCCTGAGACCCACTTGTCCCTGATAAGTCTGCATCCTCGATACTATACCGTGACCCACTTGTCATTGGTAAGTATAAACTCGTTACTACACTGAGACCCACTTGTCACAGGTAGAACTGCTGAAGACCCACTTGTCTTCCAAATTGTAATGAGTTATTCGGGAATACCACTATCCCTAGAGTATTAAATTCCAAAAACGTTTACTAACATCTATGATTAGATCTGCCCCACTTGGCTAAACTCGGTATTCCCCACATGGAATATCACCTCCATACGAATGACTAGGTCTGCCCCACTTGGCTACACTCGATATTCCCCACCCGGAATATCATCCCAAACATGACACGCACTGGTCAACCACATCACAATGCTTATAAGAACCACACATCTTATAATCCCAAATTGTATTAATCGTTTCAACACCAAACGAAAATACAAAAACCCACAACAATATAACAATTGCTAAGACTCTGAAACTGGAAACATAACAGAAAACCAGCTCAATCCTCGACCTACTCTCTTAGGTCCTCTACGTTCGCTGCTCTACTACATCCCGCGCCATTGCCTCCACTGTCCCCGGCTGCTCTGCCACCGGCTGGACCAACGCCACCACCATCTACTGCAACCTGAGACACATCTGCCTGATATGCCTCATCTCTCTGCAATGACCACACACTCGCAAATCCCGAGCCTCGTCCTTCTTACGACAGCTCTCTAACTTGTGGTGCATGCTCCCACACCCGAAGCATCCACGACCACTCTGACTCGATCTCGAATCATCATCCCGACTCATCTTATGGCCCTGCTCAGGCTTACCGCCCTTGCCATAACCAAATCCACTTTGTTGTTGCTGTCTCCTCGGCTGAACAACTGGAGCAAACACTACTGGAACCACCTCAGCTACCTGACCCTTCAGGTCCTCCTTAACACCTGCAGCAATCTCTACAGCTTCGCCCTCTTGGCGTACTATGACACTCCACAACGTGTCCTCAAATCAGCCTAAAGTCCCCTCAGGAACTTCTTCACTTGTATCTGCTCGTCCTCCATACCACGATCAGCATACACATGCAATCTGCTGAACTCTGCATCGTAATCACGCTTTGTCCGGTTACTCTGGACCAATTCCACAAATCTTGTCCCGAGACGATCCAACTTCTTTTGGGAAAAATACTTAGCATTGAACCCAACTAAGAATTCATCCCAACTCCACACTGCTCCAGGCCTCCTGGCCTTAATGCATCTCTACCACAATGCGCGTGAACTCCCAACTCTACACAATAATCCGTTGAACACCTGATCGAATGGAAGTTGCGCTCTACTCTCATGCGCCACCCATCAGCCTCCTCCGGACCAACCCCGCCTAGAAAGAAAGCTGAACTCAAACTCTACATCATTCACAGCACGCGCAACAACTCTATCGGAAGACCTTCTCACTGGTTCTCGATCACGTCCTCGGCCTCTACCACGGCTTCGACCACGACTTCTAGCACTATCTACCATTCTTCACTACCCAGAAAAGAAGAATAAGCCTACTAGAAGTTACAATTATCAAAAATACTTACCGCGGAATCTCTTTAAAGGCTGAAGAGGATGATTCTAAGACTCTATTAAATTGACTAACTACTCATAATCAATTTAAATCACATAGTCTCAGTTCACACAATCTACTGCCCTAGAACCGTAAGGGCTCTGATACCAAAATGTGACGACCCGATTTTTTTTTTTTAATTAATTAATTAATCCGAATTAATAATCCCATAATTATTAATTCTCAAAGATTAATTTAAACAACAAGCAACAAACAGCGGAATTCACACAACTTAATTATTAAACAATAAATCCCCAAATAATAATATTTAAACATTTCTAGCAACCTACTAAAAATGCAACACACACACAATATCCCTAATCATCCTCCTCCTACGCCATGATTCCGCGATCACACTATCTTTTATCTGCAACACATAAAACAAATGAGTTGCGTAAGTATTATCATAAATACTTAGTGAGACGGTCAACCCGCCTACAGACCATGTACGTTTTTATACCACACGCAGGTACCACAATACGATAAATGTTAAACGGAGAAATTGCGTCAATTAATTAACAAATTTAAATAGCAATTCTACGCTTAACAATACTATCTACAAATCATGCTCACACAAAAACGATCAACAATTCAAGTTTACACAAAACAATCAACAATTCAAGTTTACAAAAAACAATCAACAAACACACAAATCCATCCCGAAAACACACTTAAATCGGTTGTTCAAACCCGATGTTGGCTTAAAACGAGCCTACGGTCACGCACTCACCTTAGCCTAAGAAAATTCGCGTACCGACGAACTTCCACACACGCTTTCAACCACCAAACAATTCACCTAAATTAATCCGTTGGTCACAAAAATATGATTAGCATACCATCAGAAAGATCTTAACTATACCAATCTAAAAATGGAATCGGTTTCCCCAAAACTGGTTTAAAACTTATTGAACCGGTCCAAATTATACACGGTTCAAAAGTCAAATATGCCCAATTCACAAACGGATTTCACACGATCACTAAAAACTGTCTCAGAAACCCAAAACCGGTCTCAAACCCTTCAGAACCGATTGGATAAAAATCCAATTGAGACAACATCTCAAAATTTAGCAAACTTACCGATCGAAATTCTAACAGCTCCGACCTCCAAACTTCGATCGGAAAACTGATCCAGAAACTAGACAAGAAGATATTTCCAAAGATCTATAGATTGTCACCTAACTCTTCTGGATCACCAAACATCACCACAAGATTTTCCTAAACCAAATTAGGATAATCTGCACAAAACAGAGCCGACACGTTTTGCTAAAAACAACACTGGGGACGGAGTTATGATCGGAAAACAGCTCTGGAAACTAGACTCACAGATCTTTGGAAATATGATCGGAAAACAGCTCTGGAAACTAGACTCACAGAGCTTTCCAACGAGATATAGAAAGTCACCTAATTCTCCCTGAAACTCCGTACAAACGCCCCGCAATCCGACTGATCCTTAAACCCGATACAGCCGAACCTCCCTCACGAAAACACGGATTTCTCTTAGCACAGACATCCAATTAACAAACGGATTTGCCTCACGGCTAGATAAGACATAAGAGAACATACCTACGAATTTTCAGCTTAATCCATTCGGTTTTCACCGGCCGTTTGTTCCCTCCACCAAACGCCATCAGAACTGACCACAACCTCCGAAAATTTGTTCTCTCTTCTCAACCTCTCAAGAACCCACTCTCAAGCATACTCTCAGCCTCTTTCTTCTGAGAAATATGGCTGCTCACGATCACAAGGGGGTGAGTTTAAAAGGTGAGACCAAAGGTTAAAGTTATCAATAGAACAAACTTTTTCCACAAGCCTAACCCACTCCAAAGGCTGCCCAAATTCTTTTCCAATTTAAAATTCTAGTATTATTTTTCCTTTGTATTTTAATAATCTCTCTGATTAAAATACACCCACTAATTAGGAAAATAATACTCAACTCACAAATATGTTTCTTTATACAACGGTCACATCACTTGTTGTATCTGCATCTTGCATAAAATAACACTCGACACACCATTTGTCGATCGACACGACCAAAATGTCCAAACTGGATTTCTTTTTGGTTTGCGGGTGTTACAAAGCTTATCTTCATTAATCTGCAACAAATTATAATAAATCGCATCTTCTAGGGTTCGAACCCCACATCTCTTGGTCTATAAGCATTAATGAACCTTTGGCCGACCATTGAGCCAAGAGGCAGGAAGTTTGTTTAGATTAAATTTTATTTTACAGAAACCATCATTTTAGTTACCATTTAAAAAGGGAATATAAGATTTGATTCTTCATTCATCATTGGGATTTGATTTGCTATGTTTTCATTGATTAGGAATTTGATGTTTCTATGTTTCAATACTTTTTATGGTTTAATAAGTTTGTTTCAGTACTTTTTATGGTTTAATAAGTTTGATCTTCAATACGTTTAATCTGCATATTGGACTTCTTGTCTTTTCTTAAACATTTTACTTGAGTTGTGTCTTTAGTTTTAAACTTTGTAATTGCATAAATCAAAAACCATTTCATATAGGATAATTCTTGGGTTCACCCCTAGGGGTGAACATAACTCATTCACCCTTTCTTAATTACCTACTTAAAATTTGACATGTGTCTATTAGTTAAATCATTTAGTTTAATCATTAAAAAAATTCAAACTTAATCAAAGTAGGGCCCACATAATATTGTATCAAATAATATTGTACCACAAAATATTGTATCACCGAAACATTTTTATTCTTCTTCTTTTGTTATTTTTAAATTTTAATTTGGATCTTTGAATGATTTAATAATATTTTCCAGAAAAAGAAAAAAAAACGTAATTGGTAGTGTTTCTTCTTAATGATAGCAAACATGAAGATGTAACAAAAATAATTTGGGATTACCTAAACCCTAAATCCAAATCATATCCCATAAAACTATACCCTAATTTGAGATAACCCAAACCCAAAAATTTTAACTACAAAAATTGATTATCAATGGATTTGTAGTTTAAATTTTTAGGTTTGGGTTAACTATTCCCAAATTAGGGTATAGCTTTTGGGTTTAGGGTTTGAGTTTGGGATTTCAAATTTATTTTGGATTAACTATTTCCAAATTAGGGTATAGTTTTGGGGTTTAGGGCTTGAGTTTGAGGTTTAGAATTTATTTTGGGTTAACTATTCCATAATTAGGGTATAGTTTTGGGTTTAGGGTTTGAGTTTGGGGTTTAGAATTTTTTTGGGTTAACTTATAAATCTTTGTTGATTTATGTTTCAATTGGTTTAAAGCTAATGATTTTAAATGATAAAACTTTCGTATGCACTCACAAAACATTTTGGGTTAGACTTTTGATTTATTAAACTTATTTTTCTAAGCTGAATAATAATTTGAAACAAAATCAAATTCTAGTCCCACATTAAAATTCATTTTTGATTTCTTTTAATGATTTAATTAAATAATTAAATTAGATTATATGGATGATTTTGATTGGTTAATAAAAAGGGGTGAATGAGAAAGGTTCACCCCTAGGGGTGAATGAGAAAGGTTCACCCCTAGGGGTGAACCCAAGAATTGTTCTTTCATATAATAGTGAGCCATAAATGGTACAAGGACCAAACTCTTTATATATATACACCAAACTCTTTATACATATACACGAATAGGTATCAAATTCAAAACCAGAGTCTTGCTTACTTCGGAAGAAAAAAATTGAGATCGTTAAATAGCCCAAGGAAATGCTAAATATCTAAATCAAATTTATTGTTTCCATAATATATTCTAAATATCTAGATCAAATTAATTTCGAAAATGATATTAAAAAAAGTTTGAATTATCAGAATATATATTCTTTTTTTTAGAAACAAAAATGTTAGTTTTCAAACTTTTTTAAACAAGGGTTAATTTTCAAATTTTACAAAATTTTTGGAATATTAAACCAATCTTCCCTTTAATTTAATTGGTCAGATAACTCGTTACACTAAAGAAAACTATTTTTGTTTTTTTTTTTAAGTTTAGAGTAAGTTTGTATATATTTGATATATCTATAGATTGTATGGCGGCTACAAATTAGGATTAGGATTACAAGAGACTCGGGAAGATGGAAAATTACTGTTGAAAATTACATGTTAGTTGGAAGTTTGAAACTGAACGAATTAAATTTTGCTGGATACATAATCTCTTTTGGCTTTTTTGTATAGTTTACATAAATTATTTTCACATATAGAAAAAACAGTCTCATTGGTTTGTTTCAAACTTATATATTCAATGATATACTTTTATTTTTTAGTATCTTGACTACTTTTGTATTATTTATAAGCTAAAAGAGGGATTTGTAGCCTTAGATCGCAAAACTTGATGCAAAAGGTTAGAAAATATGAAAACAAACCAACGGACAGTCAAGTGATGGTAGAACTCATGCAAAGTCATGATAAGCGTGAGTTATTGATGATTCTAAAAAATGCACAATGTCTTCATAGGCAAACAACAAAAAGAATGCTTCTTTTTTTTTGAAATTTTTTAATTAATTGCCCTAAGCTGGGAAATTTAAAAACGTTATATACATCAGTCAGCCTCTACCCCCAAAAAAAATAAAACTGAGTAAAGGCCAAAACACCCGATCATACACACATCTATCCGCTAGTAATAAGCGAACCAACTAGATAACATATTCCTGAAAGATTTCCTTTCAAGACGACCTAGAAGACTATCTCGAACACAACGATCGATAGCCTGGAACAGTTGGGACGGCGTTTGGGATGAAACATTATGCAGCCGATAGTTACGCTCCTGCCAAAAGTGGTAGATCAGACATTGAACCACCAAGCACTTCATGGGCCTTCTAACATTTGGTGATGTCGAGAGAAGCCAAGTGAGAAGAGACGACCAGTCCATAACATGATAAGATGATTGGCCCAGCCTAACCATAACCAACCTCCAGACCTGAAGCGAAAACTGACAATGCAAGAACAAATGATCTCTATCTTCCATGGCATTACCACAAAGGAGACAAAACGGATCAGCCCGTAAACCCCAAGCCAGTAGTCTCATTATGACCGGCAACCTATTTTTATTTGCAAGCCAGAAAATGAAAGCATGACGAGGGACATGATTCTTGAACCAAACCGCCTTAAACCAGGTTACCTTTGGTCCTCTAGGTCTGAGACACTCCCAAGTTCTGGCCACGGAGAAAGAGGAATACTCTGATGTATCACCCGGAATTCTCCACCTTATCTTATCAGGGCCCCCATTTCTATTCGGAGGCTGAACCGTCGTAAGAACAACGAGAAGTTCGTGCGCTTGCGGAGATCTTGCGTGGCTAAAGATCCAACCATTCCTGTTACAAACATCAGCCACCATTGCTGATCTCGGAATCCCCATGTGCCTAGGTCCATCCTCACCAAACATCTCAATCAACGGACCCAGAGAACACCAATTGTCAAACCAAAAGCTTGTTGATAAACCATTTACCACAACACTGTCAATAAATGGCCGAGCAACATGTCTTAGCTTGAGCAATTGTCTCCACACCCAACCATCCGTAGAGCGCTCCTCAACCTCCCAGAAGTTAACTCCATTAGAATGTGATGCTCTAGACCAAGCAACCCAGAGAGAGCCGCTAGAAGCCAGCAGATTCCAAATAAGCTTCAAACAAAGAACCTGGTTCCATTTCTGCAGATCTCTAAGCCCAAGACCACCCTCATCTCGCGGCAAACATATATGCTTCCAAGCCACCTTAATGCTCGAGACTTTCCTGATATCACTGTTCCAAATAAAACGGCTGCACATCTGCTCGATTAGCTTCAGACATCGTTTAGGAAGGATAAAAGCCTGCATCCAAAAGTTAAGAGTGCTGAAAATAACTGAGACAACCAGCTGGATGCGACCAGAATAAGAGAGAGCTTTGTTTTCCCAGCTAGTAAATCTCCTAGACAAAGAATCCAACAGAGGAGAATAATCTGTATTCTGAAGCTTCCTTTGAACAAGCGGAAGACCCAAATATCGAAGAGGAAAAGAGCCTGTGCTGAATCCATAAGACATAACAGCAGCCTTCTCCACATCGTCAAGGCCAGCATAAAACAAGGATGACTTACTCCGGTTGACACCCAACCCCGACAAATTTTGAAACTCTGATAAAATTCCAAGAATCCCTTGCATAGAAGAAGGTTTCCCATCAAACAAAACTAGTAGATCATCCGCAAAAGACAAGTGAGAGATCTTCAATCGCACTGCTTTCGGGTGATAGCCAACTTTTCCATCCTCAAAGCCCTTCCCTAGAGAAGAGGCTAAATATTCCATTACGATCAAGAACAATAGGGTGAAATAGGGTCGCCTTGCCGGAGACCTTTAGCACCTCTGAAGTAACCGCATGAATCACCATTAACCACCACAAAATATGAGGCAGTTGATACACACTGCTTGATCCAGGATAGGAAAAGAGGAGGAAAATTTGCTGCCCGCAACAGTCTGAAAAGAAAATCCTAATTAACGGAATCAAAAGCTTTCCTTATATCCACCTTCAATAACCCTCTGCTAGAAATATGCTCCCGCAAGAAACCCTGACTCATCTCAGCAGCTAAAAGCACATTTTCTACAAGCAATCTACCTTCAACAAAAGCAGACTGCGATGGGGAGATAAGCTCTTTGACAGCAAGCTTCAACCTCTTGGATATAATTTTCGATATCACCTTGTAGCACGTATTCAAACAAGATATAGGGCGAAAGTCGGTGAGCCTCTCCGCATTCGTAATTTTCGGAACAAGGGCTATCAGAGTGGCATTCCATTGAGACAGCAACCGGCCAGAGAAGAAAAACTCTTTGACAGCCTTAACAAAATCATACCCCAATACGCTCCAAGACTGCTGTAAGAACTCAGCCGTAAACCCATCAGGACCTGGAGATTTGTTCTTCGGGAGACTAAAAACCACCTCTTGAATTTCAGCAGCCAAAACTTGACTAATAAGCGACTGCTGAAGATTCACCGAGCATCTCATATTAGTGTTGCGGTCTACCTCCTCAAGCTGAGCACTAGAGAGAGAGGAATTTGCCTCACCAAGCAAAGAAAAATATAACTGTACACAATGTCTCTTTATCTCTTGTGGCGAGTCAATCCTGTTCAACCCATCCATAAGGAAATGGATATGGTTACCAGCCTTCCTTGTCATGGCCTTAAGGAAGAAAAACCTTGTACAAAGATCACCAGACGTGAGCCATGAGACCCTAGATCTTTGCCGAAAAAATGAATCCTCCACAAGAGCCAGAGTGTGCCAGTTTCCAAAAGCAACTTTCTCCCTTGCAGCCAAATCTTCATTTGGATCTCTCAACAACTCAGCTTGACAATGTTTTAGCTCAGACAAAGCCTCAGCTACTCTCTTCTCAATGCCTGAAAAGTTACTCTTATAAAGCAGCTTTATAGGTCTCTTGAAACACTTCAGCTTCTGTGAGAAAGAGAACATCTCAGTTCCCCTAATTGCAACCGTAGTCCAAAACCTAGCCACAAGAGGAAGGAAGTCTTGATGCTTGAGCACACAGTTCGGAAACTTAAAAGGCTAGTTTCTTAGAGGCATGTGAGCACCAAAACCAATACACCCTGGGCTATGATCAGAAAAAGCTGGCTCACCAAAATGACCGAAAGACAGAGGAAAACTTAAAGACCATTCGTCATTCACTAAGATCCTGTCAAGTTTCCTCGCCAAAGGTCTTTCCTTACTTTTGTTCCACCATGTGAACATAGATCCCCGAAAAGTAAGATCATGTATATCTGCTGAAACTAGGCAGTCCCTGAACTCCTTCATGCCCCCTGTAACTCTAGAAGCCCCCGATGAATCATCTTGTGGATCCAATGTCTGGTTAAAATCAACAAGCAAAGACCAAGGCTTCCCCATGATTATCGGATTCTGCGATAAACCAATAATCTCACACCACAGCCTCTTCCTCTCCTCCCTAGAGTTCAAAGCATAAACAAAAGATACGACCACCTCCCTCTCCATTTCAGGGAGCTTAACCACACACGAAATCATTTGATCTGATTTACTGATAACAGTCATCTGAACAGCCCCATCCCACAAAACCCAAATCCGGCCTAACTCTGCAAAATCATAGTTAGCCTCAAGACTCCAACCCACAAAATGCCGATTCACAAAATTTTGAGCATTATGGACCTTAACTTTAGTCTCAATCAATGCTCCAAACCGAGAGCTACTACTCTTAATCCACCGCCTACAGGAACGTCTTCGCTCCGCCTTATTAAAACCCCGCACATTCCAACAAAAAATTCCAAAATTTTCAAAATTTTGATCAGCCATGGGAAAATTATTTCTTATTGGGGCTCTTGCCCCTCTCCTTCTTCCGCTGCCTATTAGATATGAACTTAGTAAAACCTTCCTCATCCACTAAATCCTCATTCTCTGAGGACTCATACTCCTCTGCATCTTGATCAACCGCCATTATCCTCTTCCCTGGATCAGCAGAAATATCCATATCATCCGTTGCACCTTTGCTCTGTTCCTCGCCTTGACTTTTCTTAGAAGAGTTATTCCCCTTATTTGATTCCTTAGGCCCAGGTACTTTAGAACCAAAGTCATTTTCTTTAACTTGTTCCTTCCGTTTAGGAGTCCTTTCACCACTAGATCTCAATTGACCACCAACTTTGAGACGAGAGTCGTCCTTCTTCTTCCTTTGCGGGCATGCGTCTTCCGAATGCTGCTTAGAGTTACACACAGTGCATGTCACAGGCGCTAAGGGGCACCTCTTGGAGCTATGCCCCACCGCATCACAGACTGAACAGATAGGAGGGAGCCATGGACTTGAAACTCCTATCCTCTGAATATGTCCTGATTCAAACTGAACATTTACGAATTCCGGAAGCCGGACTCTAGGATCGATAATCGCATAGACCTTTGCTACCTCTAGATTAGAAAGGCTCAAGGTCTCAGGATGACAGCGAACAGGCTTACCCACCAGAGAAGTAATATGAAATAAAGCCTCCTCACTATAGAATTGAAGAGGCACATTTCGATACTCCAACCACACTGGAACTGATGATAATTCTGGCTTCTTCGGAGTCAACCCGGGCTCCCATTTAGCTACAAACATTGTCTCCCCATCAAAATGCCACATACCTTGACTAAGGACTCGTCTTCGTGTAATAGGCGACGGAATGCGGAAAAGAAAAGCCTTTTCACTCAATCTAGATACCAATATATCCCTATTCTTGTTGCTCCATATCCCATTTGCTATCGCATAAACCGCGCCCCTAGAAGGGGCATCTCCATAGAACTGACCAATTATAAAGCTTTCACATTGCTTCTTGCTACGCTCAATCACAGCATTTGGGATCCGGATACATTTTTCACCAGAATCAAGAGTAAAACCTTTGTCCTTTAACTCTAACTGTTCGGGCCTAAGTTTTAACACGTCCTTCCACAAGGGCTTTCCCGATTGAGAGCCCAGCTCCGGACCAGACTTGACAAGACCCTGAGCATGACACTTGACTGCCGGAGAATCATGACTATCTCCCAAATCCACAACCAGATCAACTGCATTTGGAACAATCTGCATAGTCAGATCGTGCGAGACCGATTGACCCAGAGAATCATTCTTCCCTGCTCCGGAGACTGGCTCAGAATCTCTCCCGCCATGACCAGAGCCCAATCTACTTTGTCCTACAGAGCCACCGGTCTGGGTAGCTTCCTGCGAGACCGAATGACCCAGAGAATCATTCTTCCCTGCACCGGAGACTGACTCAGAATCACTTCCGCCATGACCAGAGCCCAAGTTACTTTGTCCTACAGAGCCACCAGACTGGGTAGCTTCCTGCAAGACCAATTGACCCAGAGAATCATTCTTCCCTACACCGGAGAGTGGCTCGGAATCACTTCCGCCATGACCAGAACCGTTTCCCTCCATCACTTCCGCCATGACCACCTCCCTCTCCATCTTTTGGGTCGATGAAGAATCCCCAATTGGATCATTCTTAGACGCCGAAACCTTAAAATTTCCATGATTCTGAACGGAAAGAGAAGCGGAACTTGAAATTGTAGACTTCTTCTTCTTCGCCATCAAGGAGAAACGCTAGAAATTCATGCAAAGATCGGGAATTGAAATTTTGCAGCTATTTGAAATAATGACACTAGCAATACAGTTAATATGCTAATTTGGGAACATCTAGACAGATGTAATACTAAGTTGTCTTGAGGACAGTTGTTCAAATGCTTCATGTATGTGCATGGCTAATTTAAACTATGACTTTTATAAATAAAATAATAAATCCATGTATATGCATGAATATAAATAAAATTGTTTTTACATCTTCAAAGAATTAGGAACAAAAGGGTACAACTCAAACCTAAAGTTGCAGCTCCTACTCAAAACTCTCGCTCCTCGTTTACCGTATAAGCAATCTTGAAAATGCACCAGATGATAAGAAATACACTCCCGACAACCTTTTTTACCTTGGTCTCCCGTACACTGCACCATTCCATACAACTTATTCGTCCCAATCCTCCTCTCCCCCGCCGCATAGAGTGCTGTCGCGTCGCCATAGTCCTTTTCTATTGCTATACTTGTCAGATTAGAAAATAAAATCATCGCCTTCTCGAAGAACGAATTTTTATCGCTCACATTGCCGCTCACGTTCTTTGGGTTAGACATGCAAAATTTGCTGTCGTAATCGTTTTTATCAAACACAGTATCGATCCCTGAAAACTCGAGAAGACATTGGTCATACCATATTATTCCCCCCTTGTAGTTTGGACATTTCCTACGAAGCTGTCGTATACATTTTCGATGCCAATGCCACAATTAAGAACCATGTTGTGCATAATCATTCACATATATTAATAGTTTTTTTTTTTGTCTATGGTATGTTTATGGATAAATTTGTAACCAATAATTTTTTTTTGTGCGTGTTAGTGGATTTTATACATGTGAAATTTAATAATAAAAAAAGTTGAAATGAAGTTACCCCAGAAAGAGCGGTGGCATAGCAAAAACGGCATTTGGGGCCGTAAGAGTCGCCCCGACACTGGAGCATGACCGAGATGATATTATTAGCCACACTACGGGCAATCATTTTGAAACCTCTGCCAAGACCACTAATCGAAGAGATATTGTGAGTGATACTAGTGAGCTCTTTCTCGTACACACTTCCCACTTTGTATTTCCCTGAATGATGTAGCATTTGTGGTGCAGATATGCATTAGTCATGTTCAAAGACGAAACACTATGTGTAAGGAGAAGTTTTGTGGCCACCACGGCCAAGATAGGGGTCAAGACGAGGGGTCAATAAGGTCCCGGGTTCGATTCTTGGCCACCTTAAAATTTGGGCATCGCCGGCGACACAGATTAGTCTCTTGGGCCTAGAAAGCCTTTGGGGAAACTGTGTATAATTCAAAAAAAAAGACGAGGCGCTTTGATACAAATAATGAAGAGTCCATTTTTTTGAAAAGAAAAGGAAAAATTGTGTTTTTCCAAAGGTGGATGTGGTCTTTATATAGGAGAAACTCGAAAGATTTTGCTATTAAGTGGAGATGATTTTTGTATCTTTTATTTTATTGGTTAAATTTTTAATATTATAATTACCTTAGTTTCTAGCTAGAAGAAAATATTTCTTCAGTTTGTATCGGACATGAGAGAGGAGCTGAAGGTTGAGACTTGGTATTTGCGGCGACAAAATTGCAAAGGTGTGATTGAGTTTTAACTTTTAATTACAACCACACGATTTGTATGGTGTCAAACCTGAAATGAAGGAAATGTTAATTACTATAATTACAATGGCTTACCACAACTATTTTTTTACCACAAGTGTCTTTTAGATATCTTATCTATATAATATTTTCTAGATGAGTCGATATCGAATCGCCACCTGCTTTGATATCCTGTAAGACTCCAAATATTTCCTTGATTGATTTGTTGATGTAAGAGCTCCTACCATCACCTGCAAGTCCAAAAATTTTCGAGCATCCTCCATAACGAGCTTTTGTCAATGCGAGGCGAATCGCGAAAGCTTCAGCCATCAACGGGGAATTAACTAAAAGTTCAGTTTGAGCTCCCTTATCCATCATCATGAGACTTGTATCCCACGCCGTTTGCATTTGGAAAGTCATGTATTTCATTAAACTTAGTAAAAGGATTTAACGAACAGTTCACAAAAAAAAATTCAAAAATTTAAAATCGCTAACAATTTGTACAAGTTATAAAAGAAAATGATCCAACTTTCACTTACGTACTTGACTCTTTCACCAAACAAACAATCCCAAATATATAAAAGACTCATCGGAAGTTGGGACCTCTATCTTAAACCAAATATCTCTGCATATGTAATTTAATTGCATTTATATTACTTTTATGTTTGAGTTCTAGACCGCGCTTAAATTGAATCCTGAATAGTTGCTCAGTCTTTAATCCGAAATCAACGGCGAATGACCTTGATCTAGTGCTTTTCTTTATTGAATTTACATCGATTATTTTGCTGCTTTCATTGTTCCGAAATTCACCAACTCATATTTTATCTTAGCTTTAAATTAAAATCTCATAATTTCATAGTGTAACCTTGGTCTCTGTGGATTCGATACCCCTTATACTACTGCGATTGTCTGTGCACTTGCAGCTTTATTCTGGGTTAAAACTTTATCACATCACTTTGACAACTTGAGTTACTAAATTTTTCTAGTTAAGCATCACATAAGCATTACATGAGAGCTAAGGAGCTATACTAGAAGTAACTGCATATGGTACTTGGAGACCTTTTATTTTAGTTTTATGCTGCAGCGAGCTTCGGTTTTGAGAAATATATGGTTAAGAGTGGCCGCTAACCGAATTCCACCTTGTGCAAGTCTCTTCTCCACAACGGGTAACCGAGAGAGAAGAAACCCAATCCCAAATGTTCTTCAAGCTGACATAAACATCAAAATTTGGCAATAAAGTTTTCATTTTTCATAAATCACAGTGATTTCAGTAATGTTTAGGGTTCAAGCTCAGAAATTTGACCTCGGCTATTTTGCAAACGGCGTAGTGACCTTCTTTGCCCCAACACAAACCTCCATGAATGAGCTGTGTAAGAACCAATACTCTCGCAAACCATAGTCGCAGCGATAAACCCATTATGAAACAGTTACAACGTTTCGATTTTTTTCAGAACCCAATTTTGTTAAAATGGAAGATTGTGTTCGATTTTGGGGAAGTCAAACTTTCAAAGAGATACCTTCACAAAGCCTTGATCTTGGTCTTTTGCCACACTTTCAATATTGACTAGACAGGTACCCGCGCGAATAAAATTGTTAAGTAGTTCGTTTATAAAAACGGTAATTTGCATTTTTAGATTTTTCATAGTTTTATCAAAATATGTTTATAAAAAAAAAGAGTCTTTTGAATTTTCTTTTCATTTCAATAACTTATAAACTAATTTCAATACTTTCTCTTGTTGTTTAGATCTAACCACATTAACTAATTTGAACACTCACCGTGGTTTTCTTGTTTTCATGTTTCTCATTTATAATGAAGCTTGAAATCATTCGGCACTTAATTCTTACAAACAAAGAAACAAACACATACGTGATTAAACTACCAAGAGCTTTGTTCACAAACATATTCGAAGAGGGATAGAATGATTTAAACCATTTTTTTTTTCTAAACCAAAATTTCCGTGTTTGTTATCATCTGATTCTACCTCATCATATTATGAAAACCATTCAATTTATAACATCATTTCTTAATTATGGGAAAAAAACAAAATCTTATTAACAAAACTATGAGCTATAATCCTAGTTTCTACCTTAAACGAATTATCCTTGATTAACAAACACAAGAAGGAAAAAAAATCCTAAAACGAATTTGACTTTGATTATTCACTTAACTTTCAATTAACTCTCCATCACTCGTCTGTAACTTTTTTCAATTAGCAGCCTCATGTGGTAAATGGGGTCACCTATTAGAAACATGTGTAACAAACTCAAACAATAAGAATGTTCTTTTATTTTAAACTATGAGTCTCATCGACAAATCCGTATTTAATTTGGGTCTTTTGGAAGGATAATATGCTCTTAACTCCAATCTTTCAAAGCGATCAAATGATCACCTATTCAATTCCTCTAGAAGGCAAGGAAAATGTTGCCTTCTTCTGTTTACATGTTTATGCTTTGAATACACTTGAAGAGATAAAATTTTTGGGGGAAGATTTGAGAGATCATCACAATTCTCCTCTGTTTCGTTTGAAACCAGATGATACGCGGTGAATTTAAAGCCAAATCAGTATCACCTCTTTTACATATTCCATTTATGACAACACCATAAGTAACAACACTCAGTTGGCAGCCTTTCACGGTCATCCGTTCAACTAAAGCCACCGCTTCTGAGACTCTGTTGTTGACAAAAAGTCCATGGATTAGAGTTGTAAATGTGATGGTATTTGGTTTATATCCCATTTCCACCATTTGATCAACCAAAGCTACAGCCTCAGAAATCCTATTACCATGGCAATATCCATTGAGAAGCGACGAAAGCGTGACTATATCGGGATCATAGCCGAGTTTCATCATCTTCCTAAGAACAGCTAAAGCATGAGAGAGCCGAGAACGGCGGCAAAAACAGTTGATGAAAATACTGTAAGTATAGAGATCATGTGAAATTCCCATCATTTGCATCTTCTCACCCAAAGAGATGACAACATCAAACTTCTTCATTTTGACAATAACACTTAACAGTTTGCTGAAATCAACAATGGAAGGTAAAGGACGAGACTTTACCATCTCACCGAACAACCCAATTGCATCATCAAACTTAATATCATTGAGGAACCCATCTCTAATCTTCTCTCTGTAACCATAACTATCAGTAGCAAAAGCTCGGACCAAGCAACAAATGGAAGCAGTTTCATGATTAACTTTCACGAGAACAAATCTCTTCGCTGTCGCAAATCTCATCATCTCGAATCGGCTTCAGGTGATTGGATTCTTCTCAATCGCTTGGATTAGACCCAAAATGAAGAGTGCGTAGCTCTCGCTCTCGCTCTCACAAGGAAGAAAGAAAGATCGCCGTTAGATCATTTTGGTATTTGACGGTCAAGATTTCATCTTATCATTTCCACGACCGGTTCACTCTGAGTGTCTGGTACGGTTCGCTTTTTGTAATTCTTAGTTATATAATTTTAAAGTCACTTGATCATCTATTAAAGTCAAATAATTTTTAAGTCTCTTGAGTCATCTTATGTAACTCACTACTACGAGCATCCACACCCATGATTTTTCATGGGTATCATAAGATAAAAAAATAATAAATCTCCTCTTTTTATTCAACTTTACTCAACTTTATACTCTCTCTCTTCACTTTACTCAACTTTTATTAATTTTATATTTAAAAACACTCACTTCCTCCTATTAATACCCACTTAAACAACCCAAAAATATCAACCCACTAATACCCTCTCTCCAATATCATCAACAATCTCCTCTTTTTACTCAACTTTTATTAATTTTATATTTACAAACACCTCATCATTTTACTAAAAAACACTCTTTTTCCTCCTATTCCTCAAATTTTAATAATTTTATATCATATGATACCCACAAAGTATCACCGCTGCACGTGCTCTAAGATCCAAATCTGATTGTGCCTCAAATTTAATATACTCCATGCTATATACTCCCTCCGTTTCATATTAAGTGTCGTTTTGATAAAATGTATCTGGTTAGTATTTGGATGTATTTAATTCAAAACACGTCCAGATACTTCCAAATATTAACCAGATACATTTTATCAAAACGACATATAAAACAATACGGAGGGAGTATTAAACATCACCCAAACAAAAAAAAAATTGTCACAAACCATGATATTCAAATCAGTGGGCTCATTTACTAATTAAACCATTTCGCTAATAATGAACATTAAAGAATGCTACTCTCTTACACTTACAAAATCCATTTATGAAAAACCTTTACAAAATCCACATTTGGAAAACAACCTTTGCTAACCAAAGAAGGCGTTGAAAATGTTCAAGGTCATACAGAAGAGTAATATGGATCGGGAAAAATGTCAAAAAAGGCTCGAACTTTCGAAAAGTGGCCAAAAAAAGCCTCAACTCCCAGGAAGACATTTTAAGCTCAAACTTTTGGTTGACTTCTACAAAAACTCCTAAAGTTTTGTTGACTCGGCCATTTTGGGCTCGGCGTTAACAAACCGTTACGGAGGTACTATTCCGTTAGCGGCAACCGTTAAACCAAAACGACGACGTTTTAAAAAAAGCTCAAACTTTCAAAAATGGCCAAAAAAACCTCCAACTTTCAAAAAAAATGGCCAAAAAAGGCTCCAATTTTCAAAAAAATGGCCAAAAATCGATTTTGAAACCTAAAATCTCCGATACACATCCTATCACAATCCCGGCAATCCAGACTATTGAATTTTAGTTAATAACCTCTCAAATCCAAAAGCTCATTCCCTCTAGCATTTGCGGTTGCGGACGGTTGCGGTTGGATAATTAAAAATAAAACTTGATTTTTTATCAAAAAGACAAAATTTACTTAAAAATCAAAATGAATATAACAAATTAAAATTGATATTTTAGTAACAATCTCCGACACACATCCTAGTAATAGAATACCATGAATATATTTTTTATGTTCTTAGTAATAGAATACCAATATAACAATCTCCGACACACATCCTATCACAATCCCGGCATGACCAAAACACAACCGTAACCATACCCGTAACCGTATAAAGTGGTTAAAAATCGTAACCGTTAACCGTAAAAAAATCAAAAACCATACTATTAAAATAAAATATAAAAAAGCATTGATTCAATATAATTAGTAATAGAATACCATGAATATATTTTTATGTTCTTTTTTAAAAAAATTAGTTTAGACCAAAGTTATGATTGTGACAAAAAAAGATAAAAAATTGTGATTTAATGGATTTTTTTATATTTTAGAGAGATTAATGTAATTTTGAACATTTTAGCTTGTTAGATTTATTAATCAGTGATCAAGAACAATTTATCAAAAAAGTACGATTTGAAGATTTTATAAATATAAAATTATGATAGGTTATTAAGTTTTAATTAAAAAGTTTCAAATCGTTGATATATTTCGTAATTTTAGTTACTAAAATATCAATTTTAATTTGTTATATTCATTTTGATTTTTAAGTAAATTTTGTCTTTTTTGATAAAAAATCAAGTTTTATTTTTAATTATCCAACCGCAACCGTCCGCTACCGCAAACGCTAGAGAGAATGAGCTTTTGGATTTGAGAGGTTATTAACTAAAATTCAATAGTCTGGATTGCCGGGATTTTGATAGGATGTGTGTCAGAGATTTTTGGTTTGAAAATCGATTTTTGGCCATTTTTTTGAAAATTGGAGCCTTTTTGGCCATTTTTTTGAAAGTTGGAGGTTTTTTGGCCATTTTTTGAAAGTTTGAACTTTTTTAAAACGTCGTCGTTTTGGTTTAACGGCTGCCGCTAACGGAATAGTACCTCCGTAACGGTTTGTTAACGCCGAGCCCAAAATGGCCGAGTCAACAAAACTTTAGGAATTTTTGTAGAAGTCAACCAAAAGTTTGAGCTTAAAATGTCTTCCTGGGAGTTGAGGCTTTTTTTTGCCACTTTTTGAAAGTTCAAGCCTTTTTTGACATTTTTCCCAATATGGATCCTGCAAGCACAACCATTTAACCAATCCAATTGAACCGGTCATTTGACCAATCCAATTGAACCAGTCGACGTTTTTGAGTTAACCAATCCAATTGAACCAGTAGGGTTCACCAACTTTCCACTTACGTTCGGAATTTTCTGCTGCTTCAGATTAGATCGATGAGTAGAAGATTGATTCATCATCGAAAGGTAGAGTTAGAAAGCGTCCATCTTCTCCTTCAGTCCATTGCAATGGTAGCCAACGGGATTTTAAAGGAGAGGAATTGAAATTGGGAAATGGATCTAATCTTATCAAAAGCTTAGATAATGCGATTGCTTGGTTCGATCTCGTCCCTTACCTTCTGATAAAATGTTTCTGCACTTGCTCTAAGCTTCCCTTTGCTTTGTCTACATTTGGGAAGATCACTAAACTTGGTTTCCAGCCCGATGTTAACACGCTGCTTATGTCTCCAAGATAGGATTTCCGAAGCTGTAGCTTTCTTTGATCAGATGGTTGTAACAGGGTGTAAACCCTTTCAACACACTGGTGAATGGTCTTTGCCGTGAGGGTCGAGTTCCAGAAGCAGTAGCTCTGTCTGATTGATCGGATGGTAGAAAATGGCCATCAACCTAACCAAGTTACTTACGGAACAGTTGTAAATGGAATGTGTAAGATGGGTGATACTGTCTCGGCCTTGAAACTGCTAAGGAAGATGGAGAAAAGCCACATCAAAGCTCATGTTGTAATCTATAATGCCATCATCGAGATGGACGTCATAGCGATGCGAAATGCAAGAGAAAGGGATATATCCTAATCTATTCACCTACAGCTGTCTAATTGATGGTTTCTGTAATTATGGTAAATGGAGTGATGCCAAGCGACTGTTGCGTGAAATGGATGAAAAGGGAATCGACCCTAATGTTGTAACTTTCAACACACAGATCAATGCTTATGTCAAAGAAGAAAAGTTCTTTGAAGCTGAAAAGTTGTATGAGGAGATGCTACGAAGAGGTATATGTCCTAATACAGTTACCTATAGCTCAATGATAGATGGCTTCTGCAAGCAGAACAGCCTAGATGAGGCCAAACAGATGTTTAGTTTGATGGCTACCAAGGGCTGCTCTCCCAACGTAGTGACTTTCAATACACTCATCAATGGCTACTGTAAGGCTGAAAAGGTCTACGATGGGATGGACCTTGCAGTTGCTGATAAAATTACTTACTACACTTTGATTCATGGGTTTTGTCAAGTTGATAATCTTAATGGTGCCCTAGACATTTTACAGCAGATGATTTCTAATGGCTTGTGTCCCAATCCCGATATTTTCTACCGTATGCTAGCCAGTTTATGGAGTAAGGAGGAACTAACAAAGGCAGTGGCAACGTTGGAGGATCTGCACAAGAGTATGGTATGTCCTCTGACTCTTTTTTATGTACTTTCCTTTTGGGTTTAGGAGAAGAATGTAAACAGAATTATACAGGCCTTTGGCTGCAACAGAATGTCCAAGTCAAATTTAAGCTACAGATTCCATATTAACCCTCTGATTTGGTGTGTTTGCTTTGTGCAGGATGAATGAAATATTTGAAGATTTGGAGAACTCCAATGACATGATTTCTTTTACTGGATCTATCTCCGTGTCGATGTTCCACAAATTCATGAAACTTGTTGAAAGAATTCTCATGTTTATTTATCAGGTACTTTTTTATGAGACTTACAAAATCCATTTATGAGAGTATAACATGTCACCACATTTGGAAAACAACATTTGCTAACCATCAAAGCAAACATATCCTTGGCCTCATCTAGGCGATCGTTCATGCAAAACCCATTGATCAATGAACTGTAGGTGATGGTATTAGTGGTGACTTTCTCTCAAGTCTCTCTTTCTAAGAACTTGTAACACTAATCTTACATTAAACAATCAAAGCCAAAAGCCATTGGAGGAGTTTTTTACTTGTCGTCGGAGTTTTCGTCTTCTTCTTCGTCTTCGTCATCTTCCAATATGTACACCAGAGCGCGTCTTCTTTCAGCGAATACACAAGCCACTCCTCTTGAAGCTGTAAATTACAATTAAGCAAAAAAAGATATCCTAAACTTGAAAACGAATTTATCCTATATTGATCACCAACATCCCCTTTGAGTAAGAGTAACCTTTGATGATTTCAGACTCGGAATCTTAAGACGGAAATGAAAAATATGAATGAAGGTAATCGAAAATGAGAACTTACCGCTTACTGCTAGAGGAGCAGTGGTAGAATGTGAAACTTTGCGAACCTTCTCATTCTCCATTTCCAGTTCAACAATAGAGCCCTGGAGAAATAAAGTATTTGTGACGATTTGTAGTTATATTATTGTGGATGGAATTCATAGATAACCATCACGTGTAGAGCAGAGAAGGGTTAATTTTCACAAAAATGTCGATGAGAATGGTTAAAATGTCACGTTTACCTTCAAATCTTCAAGCTCCCACTGGTTTAGACAACTAGATTTTGAAATGGGAATGAATGGAAGATCAACAATTTGTAAAACCATCATGCACGCTTCTCCTGAGCCTTCGGGATTTGTAGTTGTTTTATTCAATAATAAAACAAGTTCCTTATCCTGTTTTGAAATTAGCCAAGATTACAAGGCAACACAGAGAGAGAGAGAGACATGAAGGGAAGAAAAAAAAATACATAAAGATGCAGAAGAAAAATGAGCATTCACCTTGTAGAGAGACAAATCAACACAATGGTAGTCATTAGGTAGAGATAACAGAACAGCTTCCAGAGATGTATAACCAATTTTCTCGTTGTTGATGTTTTGCTTAAAACCCTTAGCTATACCAATACAGTTCTGAATATCCGGGAATGCTTCGTCGGGGACTTGAAAAGATATGTAATCAGTGTACCCACTTTCACAAGGTGTATCACCAGAAAGTTCATTCTACACAAGCAAATGAAGTTTTTTAGTATCTCAAGAGAAGATTTCAGCTTCGATGATAATAAGAAGAAATCTCTTCCTAAGCAAATGTCCTATGAGATAATAATGTAACTTTAGGATTGATGCTGCAAGTACCTTATAGAAGGAAAGAGACATGGGAATGGTAGTACGCGTTTGAGTTGTTGACAACTGAAGAGGGAAAAGCGGCAACAACTTCATACATGATATCTTTCTTGATATGGTTGTAAAGGGCATTTGAAGAGCCGTCTTGAAGCTAAAAATCGTTAAAGCATTAATATCAAGTTTTGATGTCTAGTCGCTGAAACAAAGCCATGGGAGAGTATGACCAGACTCTAACAAACTCAGCACACTTTCGACTCAGAAATCATATATTATGGTTGTTTCAACAATTATACTCTTTAAAAATCTCAGCCATAGCCTTTTACATATAATAGATTACTAAGGATGTGCTCCATGATGTAGCATGTTTAAGAAATGATTTGTTTTGAGAAAGTGAAAAAATAAGGCAAAATACCTAGACTCCATGTGTTGGAATTCCTTTGCCAGTGTTCTTCGCAGAAAATCACAATCTGAAAACCCTCCCAGCTGAGTTAACTCTTTGACTCTACCAATGGTTTTGCTGGACATTTAAGATATTAAGGGTTTAGATGAATTGAAGTACAATTACATGAAATGAACAGCCTTGGTAAAAGTGCAGATAGAGAAAGAGGTGTCCTACAGATCAATTTCAATGTCATCACCAGGTTCCACAAGGTCTTTCACCGGATCTTGATCATATAAAAACTTCAAGAATACCACAAGGAGTTCACTGCCACAAAAGCAAACCATGTGACTGCAAAGATTTGGCTTTAATGCCATTAACAGCATTGAAACACACGTGCATACCTGTTGTATGACGAAAGCTGATCATTTGGTTCTTGCATTAGGTACTTTATGCTTCTGAGGAGCCAGTTGAAGAAATTTGAGAACTGAAACAAAGATATTATAATTTTATCGAAATGATCATTGGGCGGGAAACATGGGGGCAATGAATATGCTGAATAACAATGATTTTTCAGTATCTAATGGGCTGAACGCATATATACCTGTTGGACAACAGATGATAATACCATCATAAACCGTTGCACTTGTACAAGTAGAAGACCAGTATTTTCAGTTGCTTCATTAAGAAGTTTCTCATCCAAACCAATGCCTTGGTATCGTGCACGCCACCTCGAGAGACCTCTTAGTTCACCCATTCTGAATGCGATAATTTCTGCTGCAGGCTAGGAATGAAAGCTTATTCATTACAAAACTCTATCTAAGAAGTATTTGCACGGTATGCAAACAATACCAAAATTCATTTCCAGGAATGTGAAGAATACTAAACCTGAAGATTGTCAAGGATAACTAGCTGAAGCTCTTTTCCAGTACCACATACTGACTTTAAGACACGCTTCACACCCTACTAAACAAGATTACTACTTAGTAGGATATGATAAAACTAGTATTCTGGAGGAGATTACGCACGTGAAGCTTACCACTTCACCAAGAGTGTTAAGTAAAAACTGATTAAGTGATGGACTTATCCTTGCACCACCCAAAAGGCTAAGAAATTCTTCTTGAGGAGAGTATTCCAGCCCTAGTAGAAAAGCAACACAGGAATGTTAATCTATGAGCCAAAGAGAAAAACCTCAACCAACAAACTGATTGTGGCAAATACCGTTATTTATGATCAAAGTGGAAAGGGAATGAAACTTGTCGTGAAAAGTTTTCATGGCATCTGCCCATTGTTTGCTCATAACTGATAGGGATGCTCGAATAACCTTAGTCAAATCTTCAATGTTAGAGGCTTGTTGAGCAACCTGATGTAGCTCATATTTCCTGCAATAAAAATTGGCAAAAATGACATAGGCAAGGCAGACAATGACAAAATGAGAAGGAAAGAAGCAGAGGCGGAAAATAAGTAACTTACCTCTTCCAAAATATAGATGTGTCCATAGTAAGGCAATGTAAACCATGCAAATCTTGAACACTAATTTTTTCCTCTCTTGGCTCGATATCACAATCTCTTAGCTCTCCTGTGCACATTACTACCAAGCGACAGAGATCCTTTGACAAAGCAACCTAACATATGTAGTAAAACATAATTAGTATAAAAGACTCTTTATCATGCACTGCACCTTTCTTTCTTTGTCTCCCCCACAGATATATACTGTCAGAGACATGAAAGTTAAAGCGACATCATTTAGAAAGCATGGCTCTAGATAGGATTCAAGTACTTTGTAAATGGAAGCATTAAATAGTTTGTAAGAGCCATGCTCATCCTGATCGGGCACAGGAACAGACAGCTCGTGTATGTTCTGATCATTGTTTTGCAGAAGTAACACACATGAAACAAGAGAAAATAAGACTTTAACTAAAATCAAACAAGAGAATAGTGCCCGGAGCTAGCGATGAATTTTAAAAAAAAAACATACAAATTGTTAAACTTTACCCCCTAACATTATTATTGCTAGAATACATAATAAGAGAGCAACTAAAGATTTCAGGAAACAATGTTAATAGGCAATCAGTGTTGAGTTTTTCTACGCATCCTGCTTCTACATGCAAGCAGAATTGAAAAATGATGAAGCATCTCAACCATGATACATGAATGAATTATCGGGGATTGCTAATTTCCTACAGAAAAAAAAAAGCGACTTACAATCTTGCCTATCTGAAATATTCCAAATATATTAAAGCATATGCTTCCATCCCGATCTCCACTGCAAAGAATGTTAAACTTCCGGAATGAGGTATTGGAGAATTCTGCCAAAGAGTCTTCACCGTCATCCATGAAACTGGAGTCACCAGCTACCAGTCCAGGTATCTTCGGAGCTCTTGGAGCAGCAGGGAAAAAACGGGAGGTCCGATCTTCGTATACTGAGAAATTCCCAATTTTATCCTGAAAAAACCAAACCATACAAAAGCATAAGCAAATCTCAAATAGCTTTTTATGTGAACAAAGATAGTTGGGGGGTGGTAAAAAACTAAAAGTATCTACTGTATGCTTCAGCTGTGATTGGTAAAAGATACTTGTTTATCTTTGATTGATATCGATATAAACGAAACAATACCCTTTGACATAAACCAAACATGAGTTATTATACGACTTATTAAAGGAAAAAACATACAGTATTGGATTGCCCATCCTCCTCCCAGTTAAGACACACGACAGCTACAGCATGGGGCTTCAAGCTCCTTAAAAGCTTCCCGTTCTGCATGAAAATTGTATCAGCCACTTTCTGATAAGCATGTTCCTAGAAAAATATGACTAGTTTGCTATAGCAGGACTTAAAAAAGAATTGTAAGTCCATCAGAAAATTTCATCATGGAATGAGCTCTAAACTAAACTCACCTCAACGTCGTGAAGCTCAATGGTTCCATCCTCGAGCCCAACAGCTATGGCTTTACCATCAGGACGCCAACATAAAGAAGTAACAGGCCTTCCTATAACCCAAAACAAAGGAAATATCTTTAGAACTGCTACTTCAAATTCCATTCCACTTTCAATTTCACCATAAAACTAAGACCTTAAAACCCATTTTGCATTCAAAATCGCCTACTTGTTCAATTAACAGAAGTTTTACCTGGCGAAACAGACCATAATCTCTGCCAATTAAACCGATGAAGCAAAATCTTAGAGTCCTCCGTAACCATAGCCAGTAAATCCTTCTCCGGGTTCCATTCAGCTATCTTAATCTACAGAATTTGAACAAATCCATCTAAAATTCCCCCAAAAAGAACACATACCCATGTTCAAAAACCACGAAAATTGAAACGAAACCTGAAAAGGTACAAGCTTGTCAAACTGGAGCTGGAAAGGAATCACTTTTTCGCCATCGTCACTCTCCATTTCCGAAACTCCGAGGTTTTACAATGGCTAGTAGCGGAAAAGTAGAAAAATTAGGGGTTTTTGGAAATCCCCAGTTTCTTGTAAAGCTATAAGAAGTTCGAGAAACTTGAATGATGGAAATCGGACTGCGGTCGCCGGAAGCAGAGAGAAGCAACTAATGACAAAGGCGGGATTTTCCAATAATAATACCTAATCCGGTTTGAGATTAAAACCGGTTCGGGTTTTTGGAGATTTTATTAAACCTCTCTGCTAACTTGACTTCCGCAAAATTTATGACGAAGAAGACGATGGGTGAAGAAGAAAATGGCGGAGTTAAGGTGGATTCAGGAGAGCAAACTTCATCATGTCCCAACATGAGATTCGATGTCTCTCCTTACAGAACACACCATTTCTCTAAGCAATTTAGGGCTTCTCGAAACCCTAATAATTTCCTCAAGGGTCTCAAATGGTACACTTTCTCGATTAAAGTTGTAATCTTTCTCAAAGTTTGGATTTTGATTTGGTATTTTGCTTCTTACAGGTCACCTGATGGTTCATGTTTCCTTTCAAGCTCTGAGGACAATACCCTTAGTCTCTTTTATCTGTAAGTAGAAGAAATTCAACTAAATATCAGTAATTTTGTATGCTTAGGTAGTTTTTAGTCTTTGTTGAATCTTTCTGTTTTGCAAAATTGTCCATTAGGCTTCAAGATGGAGGTGATTCTAATGGCTATGGAGTGTCAGTCCCTGAAGAAGGTAAGCTTTTGCTATATATGTTACGACAAAGTTGAAGGAATTTGTGATTCAAATTTTTTGGAATTGTAGATTCGTATGGAGCGAGTCTTCTTGTGAATGAGGGTGAATCTGTGTATGATTTCTCTTGGTATCCATACATGTCAGTTTCAGGTAATATTAATCAAAACTCATCTTGTTGTTTGATGGTTTCTTCATCATTTTAATCCACTGATTTTGTTTGTTGTCTTATTGTTTGATTCAGATCCGTTAACATGCGTCTTCGCTACAACCACTAGAGACCATCCAATCCATCTCTGGGATAGTTCTTCTGGTGAGACGATGATTTCTCCATGAATCTTAACAATTTTTATCATCATCTTGTAGTGTATCTGGTTTACTTATGTCTGAGTATAACAATGACAGCTTCGATGCACATACCGAGCTTATGATGCTATGGACGAAATCACTGCTGCGTTTTCGATTGGATTTAATCCTGATGGAACCAAGTAAGCAAGTACTTATCTAAGTTTTATCTAAGTCATCTATATTCATTAGGCTATTTTTGTCTTTAGGATCTTTGCTGGTTATAATAGCTCGATAAGAGTGTTTGATCTTCATCGTCCTGGTAGAGATTTTGGGCAGTATTCAACTCTACAAAGAAATAAAGAAGGCCAAGCAGGTTTGTTCATAGTTCACCACTCCGAAAATGCATATTACTATTAGAGACTATACGTAAACAAATAACGTTTGCTTTTGCTGGTTTTGTAATTTTCAGGTATATTATCTACTCTTGCTTTCTCGCCAACTAATTCTGGAATGTTGGCTGTGGGATCTTACGGACAGACTACGGGGATTTATAGAGAAGACAACATGGAGCTATTGTATGTTTTACATGGTCAAGAAGGCGGTGTTACACATGTATGTAATGGTCATTAAGTTTTTTTTGCTTTATGCTTGTTTGTTGGGATATGGTAAATCATAAATTTAACTTTTGCTTTCTTTCAGGTCCAATTTTCAAAGGACGGCAACTATTTATATACGGGAGGCCGCAAGGTAATATACTGTTATTCCCTCTGAATGTAGTCTTGAGCATATTTATCCCTACTTGATTTTGGTAACAGCCTTACCAAATTTTGCTTTGTTTTGTTACTTTTCAGGATCCATACATTCTTTGCTGGGATATGCGGAAATCTGTTGAGATAGTTTATAAGTAAGTATATAGTTTACTCTTGGTTTGGGTTGTCTTTGGGTTTCTAAGCTTAAAGTTATCAAAGAATATAATCTAGAACCAAAAACTAGGGATGGAAACAATATGTATGCGTAATAAACCATGAGTAGCAAAAACAAAAGGCTACATCAATTCTTAAGTTAATGAAATGGTCGTCGATGTTGAAGCTAAAGTACGAATGAAATGTGTAGAAACGGATCTTCTATATGTGTATCAGATTGTACAGAGCAACAGAGGACACGAACCAGCGTGTGTTCTTTGATATTGAGCCATGTGGTCGACATCTTGGCACCGGTGGTCAGGTACTATCAATCTTCCTTTCCCTAAACTCGAAATGTTCAAAGCAATCTTTTTTCCTCTATCAACACCTTTTCTTATTCCTCTCGTGTTTCTTTCCCAGGACGGGCTCGTTCACATGTATGATTTACAAACCGGAAACTGGGTCTCTGGATTTCAAGCTGCTTCAGGTAAAAAGCTTTTTACACTTGGTTCTTGACTAAATTCTCCCAAGTTCTTGAGGATTTTATCACTTAAAGCATATGTACAATGAATTATGCAGATACCGTCAATGCGTTTTCGTTCCATCCATATCTTCCAATGGCTGCTACATCCTCTGGTCACAGACGATTCGCACTTCCTGATGATGATGATAAGAACAGTCTTCAATTACAAGGTACATTTACTCTAGATCCTTATTTAGTTTCAACATAATTTATTCAAATAATAATAGGTACAAACTTCTCTTTATTGTTACACAGCTGATGAAAACTGTGTATCTCTCTGGAGTTTCTACGTTACATCCCAAGAAAACACTCTTCCTGAAAACAACAATGGTGTTGTCACAGAAGAAGAAACCTAAACATATGTATTTTAAAGAATTATGTAATCTTATTCAAAAAAAACAATGTAAGCATATTCTTATTTTAGTGCATTTATCCAAAAAAAAAAAAATCAAACTTATCTCCAAGGAAAAACACAACTCAAATTCGATATCCATTGACAAAAAAAAAAAAAAAAAAAAAAATCGGTATCCAATGAAATAAACAAGTCAAATTCCTCTGTATCCAGAACCACCGAACATATTTAAATTCTCAGTCAATAGATACCGTTCAAACTTCTTAGTCTTACACGTGGCAAACGATTAATGGACAGTGCACTGATTATCACAAGGACCACACACACGTACATTATTTTCCCTCCCGATTAAACCGCGTTATCTTGTACAAATAAGAACTTGGACTGCTCGGAACACACAAAACGGCCAACGACGGCTAACCAATAACAACCCGCCACGTGTCTCCGATCTCGAATCTTAGCTTAAAATTCTGTCTGTTTCCTTTTTTGGTTAAATCTAAATGATCAATTATCTTCATTTCTTACGCGACTTTTGGAAACTAGTTAAGTGGATCTCGAAGCTTCTTAGTAGAGGAACAACAATGGCGAACCGATTCGTAATGAAGCTGAATCCAGACGGTGTGGGAGAGGAGGAATTAGATTTAGGGTTAGGATTAGTGAGATTCACACGAGGATTAGGTAGAAAAAGGATTTTCATTTCGACTAGTGTTCGCGAATCTCTATCTAGATCGGCCGTTGAGATTCCGGTGACTGAATCGTCGTCTCCGGTGAAAATTCCGTTGAAGAGACAACGAAGCAGAACAATCGTTTCTTCTGAGAAATCTAGACTTGAATCTCTACCTCAAGAACTCTTGGTAAGTTTTTTTTTTTTTTGGTTAAATTTGATTTGATTTTAAGATATGACTAGAAAATTACCCGCGTTATACGCGGAATAAAATAATTATCGAATAAAATCAATAGTTTTAGTTAAAAAACATTATGAAGAATAATTATACATAACCTAAGACCTAATTTCTATATTTGAATTTTGCGATTATTTTGCATACAAATCCGTTCCACCCGTGAAATAATTAAACCAACAAATTTCATTAATAATTATATTTTTACTTGTACGAAGGTGCATTTATGAAAAATTAAAAACATTTACTTGTCAAACAAAACAACACATGTAAAAACATATTTTTACATGCTCACATATTTTCAAAAGATAATAAATAGTTTTATTTTATTTAATCAATTTTTTTGTATATATGTTAAATTTTTGTTCACATTTAATTCTATGATTTAAATCTATAATTTCAAAATATTTTAGTTTTGGCAAGTTTAGGAAGATTCAAATGTGTTTGGTAATTAGAATTATAGTAATCAAAATAAATGTGTTTGACAATGAGTATAAGACAATGAAATAAATAAATAAAAATAAAAAGAAGAAAAATTGTGGGGATGACACCTAAGCAAAGTGCTCCCAAAATGCTCCTCAAATAATATATAGGATTTGATTTGATTTTTTTTAACAGAATAAAGTGATTGTAAGTGTTGATCATGATGATCTTATAAATCTTTACCTTGTATCTAAATCAATTAAAGAAGCTGTAAGTTTCCAAATTTGTGTTGTATCATTTTCAAATTCTTATATTATTATTTGGTTGGTTTTTTGATTCAATGATTCTGTATAACAGAGTTTAATAGCAAAAAGTTCACATTTTGCATTCACAACACCGAAAAAGATTCGAGCTTTTCGAAACCCGATAGATATCGAGGATTCGAGCCATTTAGAGGAAGATTTAGAGGTTCCAAATGCACCCAAGTGTTAGAATTTGGTGAGCTATGCTCAAATAAAAGAAAGATTCAATCTTTGGAAGTGATTGAATCACACAAATGCTCAAATGAGCTTAAAGAGATTAAGAAAGAGATTAATGTTTAAATGATGATAAAATGGGTTCTATCCAAATGGATATCACCCTAAACACATTTAATCTCCTATAATCTACATTGATAAACTAATTTTAGAGAATGTTTTAGGTGAAGAACACAAAGAGAAAAAAGCGAGAACTTATGTTATATTTCTCTTAAGTTTATTTTATTATGTTATGTTTTACAATGCATAAGTGGCTTTAAATAGGAAACACAAATACATTGAATCAAGGATATGACCGTTGGTTAAGTCCACAATATCAAGCTTCGGAATGTCAACATAAAACACTCCACCTTGTACGTTCTTGTGTTGGTGAGGAAGTCCACAATATCAAGCACCAAAATGTCAACATAAAACACTCCTTATTTTCTTGTGTTGGTTGGTGAGAAAATCTTGTGTCCATGAACGATGCACTTCTTGAATTCTTGAATGGAGAAAGTGGTGTGCATTATTCAAACCATATGGGACCACTTGAAGACCAAACTGATCCGTGGACTCCAACGGTCGTATCATCTCGCGCCTCAATGATTCTCGTACCGCGGGTTTAGCGATCACTATTCTGTCCCGAATGTAGACCGCATCATTCTAATTACATCCGTCTCTTTGGTCGTTCCGAACTGTTCTGGTCCTTGGTTCTTTAGTGACTTAAGTGATGTTTGTTTGATCATCCTTAAGCACTCTTCTTGTTCAATACCAAGCACTATCGTTGGACCGAGGCTAAGAGGAAAGAGCAACTTTCAAGTGTCTCTGTGGCTTTGTTTACTTGATAATGATTAATATTGTGGCTAAGTGTTACACAGTTGAAATTCTCTCTATGAATGGTTATAGTTTTTTTTTTAGATTAGTAGTATATGCATTTTGATTCATAAGATTTTGAGGGTTTTAGAGATGGTTTTGTATATACATGTGGATTCGCATACATTGGGAACTGAAAGTGGTTTTTTTAATACAAGTATATCTTTTGGGTTTAAGTCAGAAACTCAGAGAATCCAAGGGTTATGTTTTTGTCTTAGGGTACAATCAATATTTTACTATATGTGGAAAAAATTAATAATTTACATAATTGTCAGTTTGTCATACATAATCAAATATGTAATTTAAACAAAAAATGTATTACCTCAACTGTTACAAAATTTGATGACGGTCACAAGTTGATACTAAAATTCAAAATGTGTAATACGTGAAATGATTGTAATCTAGTAGTAGCATACTATTGATTTTTCATAACTCGGTATTAATAAGTTTCACTATTTTGATTTCGGATTGGAAATATGTCAGAGCGCAAACACTATGTTTAAAGTTTTATGTAATAGTCTATTTTAAGGTAAAAAAAGAGAGAGAATTTATAAAACAATCTATATGCTATTGCGTATTAATATATCCTCCGAGATACAACATAGAAAATTCCATATCTACAAGAAATGCTAGATTGTAGTCCGATTAATCCCATAATTAGACACACTCATCAAAAAAGGCTTTTGGATCCAATTTTCAACATAGAGACTCAAAATTTATGTTGTTTCACAAGGACCGAGTGATACACATCGCACAAATGAATTTGTTCCAATGGGAGCTCAGATTCAAGGAATATCAAATTTATAGTATGTTTCGAAATTTTGCCGCGCCATCTACCACTTACAAACGGGCGAAAAATCCAAAAAGAAAACTAAACATAAATAGTTTTGTACCGAAAATGCCGAACACTCTACAATCTATTCGAGATAAGAATATAACAAAGTTAATACTCTCTTCAAAGAAAAACTACAAGGCTATATAGGATGGGTGAATTTGTGGAATAACACAAAAAAAATTATAATCTAAAAACTAACAAATGGGTTAGAGAGAGATAGGGAGAGATAGAGAGAGATAAAGGTGGATTTTGGTTAGTTGTTAGATTATAATTTTTTTGGGTGTTATATTTGGTATGTTGCCTGGAACGGAAACGGGTACGTGGAAACGAAATGTTTGGAAACGTGGAAACGAATTTTTAGAAAAAATTAGGAAACGGGTACGTTTTGGAAACGCATACACACACACACATATATATATATATATATATATATATATATATATTGATTAATAAAAAACCAATATCGAAACAATATTTAAAAAGAATTTGACTAACACTAATAATATACATAAATATATATAGCCTAACAAAATTAAAAATTATGATGATTTTGTTGTTTTTCACCTACAAATGCAAATTTTCACAATTTTTTTCACTTTCACCTACTGAAGTTCTAAATATATTTCCAAATTTCGAAACTAATTAATCAATACATTGAAAAAAAAGTTTTCAGCGTATTTCCATAAAGAATCGAATGTTTTCAATGTGTTTCCAAATTAAGATTTTTAGGAAACGGGTTTCCGTTCAAGTTTCCAAATTAAAATTTTTAGGAAACGTGTTTCCAAATATTCTTTTTCTTAGAAACGTGTTTCCATGGAGTTTCCAAGAGTTTCGGTTTCCAAAACGTTTCCGAAATGGGAAACGCACCTCGGACGGAGTTTCCATGTAACCTAGTATATTTGCTAATTACCCATATAGGATTATGTCAAAGAAAAACTACAAGGCTAAATAGGATTATGTCAAAGAAAAAACTGGAGCACTAGATTCCGGCAAGGCTATAAGATGTTTAGTTTATTATATACAATAGTGTATAAGGTATAAGATGTTTAGTTTATTATCACTATCGAATACACCGACTTTGTTGCCTTTAAAAGGAACTAGCATTCGCGGGTCCTTTGATAATGGGAAGGGGGATCTCGATCAACCCTACGCCAAAACTTGTCCAAACATTGTTAACTAAACGGCTTATATAACACATGATGAGAGTTAACTTTATCAAGATTTAGATATTACCTATATGTCAACAGTCGATATCTATCTTTACCTCTCATAATTATCCGTCTAAATGGAATACCTTTCTTCCACCACTTTATCATATACATTCAAAGAGACCAAGAAAGAAAAAGGAAGAAGAAAAATGATGTCTTAATTTCACTTTATATTATACATCACAATCCCAAAACTAATTGTTCATGTGCTTTCTAAACTTTTGAACATCCAAATTTGAGAATCACTTCGTGGAAGTCAAGCCTAGGTGATGGTTGTGGTCGGTCCAAAATTGTCATGTCACGTGGTTCATGTCCTTTGGGTCCATTCTCCCTAATTATCAAAACTTTGATTACTTTAGTCCACTTTATATAAAGTCCTTGCTTCTTGCTTAAATAACTCCAAGTCAATTATATGTAGTTTCCGAAACCTTTCACTCCAATCCGTGGTTTCTTTAGTATAATCAAAATACTTAACTCGATCTGATGGGAAAACTGTTTATTTCCCCACCGTAACTATGACATACACATATAACTCTACGAAATGTTTGACTCCGTACAGATATCCACCAACTCGAAGTTCCATGTCTATTTCCCCACCAGATGAAAGTTAAATGTCTAGTTCCCCATCTGTTCCAATTTTGATTGGTTTGACTGGTTTTAGACTGGTTTAAGATCGGTTTAAGATCTAAACCGACATAAAACCATCAAATTGAACCAAATCAATTCAGAAAATAATATTTATTTAAAAATAATAATAAACATCACAATAATTTTTTTTAATTCGAAACAAATGGGGAAAAAATTCTGAAACTTTAAACAAAAATATTAACTTTAAAATTTCTAAATTTATAATCTTCAAAACTTTAAAAACACTTTAAAAATCATAAACTATGAAATAAAGCTATGAATTTTAGATTATAAAATCCTAACTTGTTTAGATTATAAATTTATCTTTTAAAGTGTTGTTAGTGTATATAATTTTTACCGAGTCAAGTTTTGTAAAATCCTAACTTGTATTTTGTAACTTAAATTTAATAATCTAAAATTCATACCTTTATTTCATAATTTATGAAATTCAACACTTTATAATTTAAATTTTACTTAGCTTTTGTAAAATCCTATATAATTCAAAAAACAAGTTAGCATTTTTGTAAAATCATAAAATCACAAGCTATGAAATAAAGCTATGAATTTTAGATTAAAATATTGGGGAAAAAATTCTGAAACTTAAAAAAAAAATTAATTTTACAATGATTTTTTTAAAATAATACATTCGGTTTTAAATTTAAAAACCTAAATTTAACTTTAAAATTTCCAAATTTATAATCTTCAAAACTTTTAAAACACTTTAAAAATCATTAATTTAAACAAGTGGTTTTAATCTTTATTTAAACAAATAATATTTATTTAAAAATAATAATAAACATCACAATAAGTTTTTTAAATTCGTAAAAAATTGGGGAAAAATTTCTGAAACTTTAAAAAAAAAAATTATCTTCAAAACTTTAAAAACATTTTAAAAATCATAAATTCGGTTTTAAATTTAATTTTACAATAATTTATGATTTTTAAAGTGTTTTAAAAGTTTTAAAGATTATAAATTTGGAAATTTTAAAGTTAATATTTTGTTTAAAGTTTCAGAATTTTTTTCCCCAATTTTTTACGAATTTAAAAAAACTATTGTGATGTTTATTATTATTTTTAAATAAATATTATTTTCTAAATTGATTTGGTTCAATTTGATGGTTTTGTGTCGGTTTAGATCTTAAACCGATCTTAAACCAGTCTAAAACCAGTCAAACCAATCAAAATTGGAACGGGTGGGGAACTAGACATTTAACTTTTATCCGGTGGGGAAATAGACATGGAAATTCCAGTTGGTGGATATCTGTGCGGAGTCAAACATTTCGATGAGTTATATGTGTATGCAATAGTTACGGTGGGGAAATAGACAGTTTTTCCCTGATACTAATAAATTTTCTTTAAAGATTCTACTCGCGGCTAATAAGTGAGTATGTTTATGTTGAAGATTAGCTTTACAGTGTCAATTAGGGCGAGATTTCTTGTAGGACATAAATGATTTCTTGTAATTTGGTAAAGGATTCCTAATGGAACAACAACAAAAAAAAAAAAAAACTCGTTTAAACCAAAAGAGGGAATTACAAACATGCCACATTTGAAAATATTTTTTTCAAATATACCACCACCCTTAAAAATTTATTGCAAACATGCCATATTTTATATAAAAAGACAAAAAAATTTTTTTTTTCTCTCACAAAACTCAAACCTTAAACTCTACCCCCAAAAACTATACCGTAAATATAAAATAGTTAACCCAAACCCAAAAAATATAAAAGTTAAGTTAAAAAAAAAATTTTGCAAAAAAATTCAAACAATGACACAACCATAAAGTGACATGCCAAAAGTGGCATATCATGAAAATTTTAGCAAAATTGACATATCATGAAAATTATAAATAAAGCTCTTTACCCAAAAAGAAAACCTATATAAAGCTGAAACATCCATGCCAAATTTTATTCTTTACCGCACTTCGATCAATCCACATGTTGATGCTCTCAAATATAAAATTAAAAAAATAACACAATAAGAAAGCAAGTCATTGGCAAAAGAACCACTACCACTGCCACAACTACCACATTTCAGTTTCACCTTTCTCTTTCTCAACAAACATAAAGCGGAAATGCTTTACTTTGTTTAAGCAATCATTATTCTATAGCTTTATTAAAAAAAAAAATCATGTGAAGAGAGAAAGAATTGAATGCAAAAGATGCAATAGACATGTCGTGCCACGAAAAAGAAATACTACCATGCATGCAACCATATTTTTTGTTCGGGACGGATATTTTTGTCCACCAGACGATCCAACTTTGTGGAGGTTTGTTTTGTGGATGGAACATTGCAGATGTAGGATTTCAGTAAGCACTGATAAATGGTTCAAAGCGAATTTAACTTGACTCCACTCGGAGTTTATCAAGTCATGGTTTTTTCCAGCATTTGACATCAAAAAGACAAATATGAGGATTATTCTTCCGAATATGTCGACGCTTATGTAGAATAATGTATTCTATTGACTTGCTTGATAAGATTTACATAGACATGTATATATACAAGAGAGTATGACGGTTAACTATGACGGCTAAACCTAGAGTCGTAATGTAACCTAAAGCCCAAGTAACCTATACACATATAGCCCAATACTCCCCCTCAAGTTGGAGCATGGAGATTAACAATGCCTAACTTGAATGATAAATTTTGAAAAGGAACACGACCCAAGGCTTTAGTTAAAATATCAGCAATCTGAGCTTCCGTAGGAATATGTTGAGTAATAATAGTACCATCTTGAACAGCATCTCGAACCGCATGACAATCTCTCTCGATATGCTTTGTACGTTCATGGAACACTGGATTCGCAGCGATGTGAATTGCCGCTTTGCTATCACAAAAGAACCGCGTAGGAGCCGTTTGAGGAATTCCAAACTCCATGAGCAATCGTCTTAACCACGTGAGCTCACGTACAACTACTGCCATTGACCTATATTCTGCTTCGGCCGATGAATGGGAGACCTTATCTTGCTTCTTGGTTTTCCAAGAAATAGGAGAACCTCCAAGCATGACCACAAACGCACTAAGAGAACGACGTGTCAAAGGACAAGAACCCCAATCCGCATCACAATATACTGTTAAAGTGAGATCAGAATCCGCTTTAAGAAGAATGCCTTGACCTAAAGTCCCTTTTAAAAACCGTACTACACGAAGAGCAGCATCTCAATGAACTTCTTTGGGCTTTTGCATGAATTGCGAAAGGAGATGAACCGAATAACACAACTCAGGCCGAGTATTAAGAAGATAAATCAACCGTCCAACAAGTCGTCGATACTTACTTGGATCTTCAAGAAGAGGGCTGTCGGCAGTGGCGAGGTGATGCTTGGACTCAAGCGGCGTTGCAGCAGGCTTTGAGCCGAGATTTCCTGTATCAGTAACAATGTCCAATGCGTACTTTCGTTGGGATAAGAAAATTCCTTCTTTTCCCCGACTCACTTCAATACCAAGAAAATATTTTACTTTGCCCAAATCCTTCATCGAGAAACATCGACCTAAATATGCTTTAAACTTTTGCACCATATACTCATTATTACCACAAATGAGAAGATCATCAACGTAAATTAAAACGCGAAGATCAACGTCTTTACACGAATAGGAGAAGAGAGAGTAATCTTCATATGACTGGACGAACCCAAAACGAAGTAAAGCATCCGAAAGTTTCTTGAACCAACATCGCGGTGCTTGTTTAAGACCATATAATGACTTTTTAAGACGACAAACTTTACCCGGATGAGAATGTCGAAAACCTGGTGGAAGTTTCATATAAACCTCTTCTTCTAAATCACCATGAAGAAAAGCATTATTAACATCCATTTGATAGACTTCCCAATTCTTAGCTGCAGCTAAACACAAAAGAGTTCGAACGGTGGTCATTTTAACAACAGGTGCAAATGTTTCATTATAATCCTCCCCCTCAACCTGATTATTTCCTTGAACAACGAGACGAGCCTTGTAGCGCTCTATAGTGCCATCCGAATAATACTTTGTCCGATACACCCATTGACTCCCAATGGCTTCCTTACCAGGCGGAAGATCCGTAATTTCCCAAGTAAGTTGGTTTTCGAGACTGTTAATCTCCGAAGTCATAGCGTCTTTCCAAACCTTAATTTTCACAGCCTCTTTAAAATTTTGAGGCTCAATACCCGCTGTGATAGATGTTAAGAAAGCTCTATGTCCTGGAGAAAACTGAGCATCCGTAATATAATCGGAAAGAGGATAAGGAGAAGTACCTTGAACCGTTGGCGAGGACGATGAAGTGGAAAGGGGAAGAGCGTGTGATGGGTCTACAACTGCATTATAGGTGATATAATCATGTAACAAGACTGATTTGGTCTTAGGACGGTGACCACGACCAAGCGCTTCTTGAACAGGTTGTGATTCTTCAACCGGTTGTTGGTCTGGAACATTGGGAACTGATTGTTCAAGGGGAGGAGTAATAGGTGGAACAGTAGGAGGAGGGTCAACCGAATCCACTATGCTCCCCCTTTCTTCAGGCACAAGTAACCAATCTTCATCACAATCAATAGTAGATGGAGAGGATGGTGAGGAAACGATTCTAATGTCGGCAAAAGGAAAAACATCTTCATTAAAAACAACATCTCGTGATACAAGAAACTCATTACTCTCCTTGTCATAAACCTTCCATCCTTTCTTTCCTATCGGATAGCCAACAAAAACACACAAACGACTATGCACGCCAAAATTATCTTTATCTCTAGCTCGACGATGAACGTAACACGCTGATCCAAACACTTTCAACATGTTATAATCAGGGGTAACACCATGGAGCACCTCATATGGTGATTTACCATGAAGAACTCGTGTAGGAGTGCGATTGATGAGGTAAGTAGCCGTTAAAACTGCTTCTCCCCAAAACTTTATCGGTAAGCTTGTTTGAAACAATAAGGCTCGAGAGACGTTGAGGATGTGCCTATGTTTTCTTTCAACACGTCCATTTTGTTGCGGCGTATCAACACACGATGTTTGGTGAACGATTCCATGTTCACGAAAAAATGAAGAAAGGCACATAAACTCCGTGCCATTATCACTACGTACCATTTTAACTGATTTGGAGAATTGCTTGTCCGTATATGCCAAAAAATTGAGCAACTCCCTTTTAACTTCTGATTTTGCCAACAAGAGAAACGTCCAAACGGCTCTCGAAAAATCATCAACGATTGTTAGGAAATAAACTGCACCACACGAAGAGGGAACTCGATAGGGACCCCAAAGATCCACATGAATAAGTTCAAAACAATCCTTAGTTTTATTAAAACTATCATAAAACACCTCACGAGTTTGCTTAGCTCTAAAACAAATGTCACATGGACTAGAGCTAGCTATTTTATTCGAACTAGATACTAAAGATAAATCTGAAAGCACAGAAGAAGACGGATGACCCAAACGCCGATGCCACAAAACTTGATCTGAACCAGACGTTGCCATATGACTCTTTGCCGAGACCAAATCCGTCAAGTAGTAGACCCCATCACGCTCTTCACCGGTTCCAATCAGAGTCCTCGTAAAACGGTCCTGTAAAACACAAATTGTGTCAGAAAACAGAGCAAAACAATTTGTCTGCTTTAACAACTTTGCAACGGAAATCAAGGTGCAATTTAAATTTGGCACGTATAGCACGTTCATGAGTGAGATCTTATTCGAGATCACAAAGATACCCATGCTTACGGCAAACGTTCTACTACCATCAGCAAAAGCTACTGAACAAGACGAGATATTTTCGAGATTCGTTAGAAAGGACTTATTGCCTGTCATATGATGACTCGCACCCGTATCAAGAATAACATCACCAAAATTAGTCTTACCAGACAACTTATCAGAAACGGACTGACCAGACTTCTCTTGAATCATTATGGAAAGAACTTTCCACTGATCAGGAGTAAACTCTGGGAATGACGATGAATTAGAGCTTGTTGCATGAGCTACATTAGCAACGCCACGACCACCACCACGACTACGACCACCAAAACCAGAACCACGACCTCCTCTTCCACGATTACCACCACCACGACCATTAGCACCACCAGAACCATCATAAAACCATTCCGGGAATCCAACTATCTGCCAACAATCACGTTTCTCATGACCGGAGCGACCACAATAAGAACAAAGCATATTACGAGGACGCAGAATCGTGTTGTCTCCTCTGCCTTGGTGATCAACTTTCACGGTAGGAAGTGGAGTATCTCTTTGATCACGACGCGGAGAGGAAGACAAAACCTCTTGTTCTCGACGAGCAACAAGACCGACGGCATCATGTTGTTGTTCACGATTTCGAGAAGAGACAAGTCGTTGTTCTTCCCGTATGATTTTTGCATAAATCTCACCAAGATCAGGAAGAGGATCCGTAGCGATGATAGTTGTACAAAGACTGCCAAATCTAGCATCATCAAGACCCATAACGAACTGATGGATCTTTTCTTCTTCTCTTTCCTTTGCAATCTCCACAGCGGCTCCACATGAACATACATGAATTGGGTTATAAACTTGTAATTCTTCCCCCAAAGTAGAGAGTCGACCAAAATATTCCAACACAGTTTGTCCATCTTGACGACACGAAGCTAGTTGAGCTTTGATTTGATGAACACGAACTTTGTTTCCCACCGAGAAACGCTTCTTCAAATCTAACCATAGTTGATGAGCATCCGAGATATACGACACAGTTGACTTGATCTTTGGTTCAATGGAAGCTCGGATCCATCCCACTATCATTGAATTGACAGTTAACCAATCTTCTAGGTCAGGACTATCGCTATTAGGTTTCTTCAACGTACCATCGATGAAACCTGTCTTGCGTTTTGCTCGAAGAGCATTAACCATCTCTGAGGACCATTCGTTGTAATTTGCTTCATTGAGTTGCACAGACGAGATCATAGCACCCGGATTATCGGAAGCATACAAGGCATAAGGTGAAACCGACTTGGTTTCTGTAGTTTTTGCACCAGCAGAAGAACCATCTCCATTCATGATTGACGACACAAGGAGACTCGAAGACGAACAAGAGACTTAGACAGAACAAAAGACAAATTTTAGTGTTTTTGGTTGGATCGTTTCTCTGATACCATGAAGAATAATGTATTCTATTGACTTGCTTGATAAGATTTACATAGACATGTATATATACAAGAGAGTATGACGGTTAACTATGACGGCTAAACCTAGAGTCGTAATGTAACCTAAAGCCCAAGTAACCTATACACATATAGCCCAATAGCTTATAACTTAAACAACATGACTAGTCAAAAGGTTGAATGTTTGAGAGAAAAAAAAGTATGTGTTTTCGTATGACTTTTTAGAATAGTTCTATTAGTATGATAAAATGAGTTCGTAAGCTGTTGCGAAAAGAAGAAGTGTTTTTTGGAGTCGGTTAAAATTATGGGAAAGAATTACAGTTGGATGGACTATTTCTAACCGAATGTTTTGATAAGAGATGGAAAGACTCAAGAGTAAGAAAAAAAAAAGTTTTTTCAATTCCGGTAATTTTGATCAGAAGTTAGTACAATTTCACGAGGTTACTTAAAATTTAAATGTAATATGAAACTGATATTCCTTTTTTTCTTTATCTTGTAGTCTTTGTTGGGGGACCAAACGGTCATCTCGATAACTAAACAGTTAATTTAGTTAATCTGGTTATTGGTGACCTATTACATGTATCTTCGATCGCCTAGTTATATGTAAAATACAAAGATTCTTACAACTTAATAAAGGTTAGATTAATTTACTTCTAAAGTTAGTCGGTCGCTGCACATATGTGGGATCTAACAAACATATAAATGCTTGATGAAAAACTAAAGATAACTCACTTTCACTATCAAACTAAAGACTTAATTAGATATATGATAATGGAGGATACTAAAATTCAATAAACGGCAATAATATGACTTATTGCCTAACAAACAGTATAAAGTTTGTTTTTTCGATTTTATGCGTAGATACAACGTATCGTGTTATTTTGTTAAATGTATTTAGAAAAATATATTTATCGGTATCTATTGGGCCGGTATAGACCCGAGTCTATGGTTTGTATTGAGTCGAAACACTAGGTGAAATATTGTAACCACTATATAAAAGCATGGTCTCTAAATTTAATAAACAAGGAAATCTTTTACCTCTTTACATGTTTCTTGAGAGTACCTTTGTAACTAGGTTTATCGTATTGAATGTGATAAGAAAAAAAAAATCGTGTTTTAAATCAGTAATAGCAGTTCTTAAACATTTTCAAAACTTTTCTTTGATAAATAGACGGTGCTATTGAAATAATTGTCATCCCAACTACTTATTTAAAATGAAACTATTAAACTGTATGGTGATTATAGTTTGTATTTCTCCAATTCATTACCTAAGACCATGAACAACAATAGTAACAATTTTTTAAATTAAATCTTCCAAGAACCCATCTTAGAGCAGATCCAAAAGTGTTTAAATAAGAACAGATCTTCAATAGATCTTACCAAAATCAATTTTTTCTTTAATTTCTTTTTACTTAAGAAGATCTTAAGATCTGCTTAAGATCTATTGTTGTTCATGCTCCAAAGTATAAGAAGAAGAAAAATAAACGGTAAAACTAATTTTATAAAAGAAATTCTAGATATGTAATATTCTTCTAAAATAAAATAAAATTAATGATCTTAAATATTGGCTTTCAAAATCACTAAACCATCAATATTCATCAAAATCACTAAACTGTTATAAATCATAGTGGATTGTCATAACCAAGTTCTGGCCCATTACGGCCCATCTACACTTAGTATTAGGAAGCCTTTTATGTATTTCTTGTTGAACAAGGATTTCCTTATTATGTATTTCCTTTTAGGAAAAGGAAACTTCATTTTTCTCTTATGCATTGATCCTTATATAAAGGATCCTTTGATGAATGAAATAAGACACGAAATTCTCCTTCTCTTTCTCTTGATTTACAACACGTTATCAGCACGAGTTGCTCCCTAAAACCCTAAAAACACAAAAAGCATACTGTTCATCGCGTACTGTTCATCGGTACTGTTCATGCGTTACTGTTCATCGGTACTGTTCATCGCGTACTGTTCATCGATACTGTTCACGCATCACTGCTCATCGGTACTGTTCATCCGGCGTTACTGTTCAAGTCCGAGCTCAAACTCATAGTTCATACAGCCTATCAAAGGTTACGACGAACTAGAAGTAGTTCATACAACCTATCAACGGTTACGGCGAACTAGAAGAACAATCACGAGGTTAAGGTAAGTAATCGAAATCCTAAGAACAACAAAACCCTAAAATCATGAAAACCCGAAACCCTAAAATTGAATCATGCTTGTTCTTATTACTGTTTGATTGTTTGATTGGTTCCATCCTGTTTCGCAATTTATCACCTTAATGGAACCCTAATTTGCATCTAACCTAAACCGATTAAAATCAAAACGTTTGTAGGGGTCAAAACTCCCCTAGAAGAACCGATAAGCCTAAACGACGTCGTATTCGCCAAACCGGCCCAACGGTCAAGCCCAGAAGACAGAAGCTCATTAGCGGCCCATTACTATTTGACTCAACCGACTTATTTTCTCTATAAATAAACATGTACCCCCTCACTTGTGAGGGATCGGAAAAATCTTTGTAAAAGCTCTGATCTTGAAAAATAAGAACCCTAATTCGTAATCTTTCCTAAGTGTTTGAAAACCCTAAAGAAGCTCTAATTCGAAGAATCTTCACAAATTCTATTGTGTGAAATTCCAGCTCGCACAATTTGGCGCTAGAAGGAGGGGATCTACTCGCAACACTAGCTTCATACACGAAACAAACACCTAGACGAACTCGCCAACATGTCAATAATGAACCCGCAATCTCCAGCGACCAAAGGTGGTTCAGATCCAAGGGAGCTCGCTGAGAGTGGTCAAGCAAGCTTAAACAGCTAGTCCTCTTTGGAGGAAAAACATCAGAGAGGGAGACAGCAGCTCGCCTCGTCGACTGGCTCCTTGCCTCGCTGTCTAGAAGCTCGCTTCGTCGCCTGGCTCCTTGCCTCGCTGTCTAGAAGCTCGCTTCGTCACCTGGCGCTCCTCGCCTCGTCGCCTGGCTCCTTGCCTCGCTGTCTAGAAGCTCGCTTCGTCGCCTGGCTCCTTGCCCCGCTGTCTAGAAGCTCGCTTCGTCACCTAGCGCTCCTCGCCTCGTCGACTGGCTCCTTGCCTGGCTGTCTAGAAGCTCGCTTCGTCACATGGCGCTCCTCGCCTCGTCGCCTGGCTCCTCGCCTCGCTGTCTAGCTTCTCGCCTCGTCGCCTGGCGCTCCTTGCCTCGCTTCCCATCACGTCGATGTCTGGCACTTCGCGGCCCAGCACGTCCCTGTCCGGCAGGTCGTCGTTATCTTCAACAACGTTATCTTCCGGCTCGTCGGTTGTGCGCGTCAAGTCATTGTCGACCAGCTCGCAGGGAAAACTGTCGATTGATCAGCTCAAGCAGCTTTCGGGAAGGACGTTAATTGTTCGGTCAGCTCAAGCTCGCATGTTCACAGTCATTCAACTCGCGGAGAGAATTGATCTGGATCAGCCTAGACAGCTCGCCGGAGGAATGCCATAGGAGCATCATGAATGAGTTTGCGGAGGAGCCAATATGTCATTAGTTCGACCGGTCCGCAAACAACGCTCTATCATAATGTCGATCAGTTCGCAAAGAGAAGCGACGAACATCGACTCGACCGGCTCGCTATTATCTTTGACAACATCCTCACTCGGCTCGCCATCAGCCTTGGCAAAGTTGTCAAAATGCTCAGCTCGGCGAACAACAGCACAAGACGCCAAGATCACTAATCAACCTCGTCGTCTAGAAGACAACCATGATAAAAGATAGACGTCGCGAGCTTTGGTCAAGCAAAATCGACCTCCCAACTCACCGAAAACTACCTCACGAGCCTAGCCGGCCTCGTCGCAAGCTTCGTCTTATCTTCACCTTGTCGCCGTCGAGTCAAGACGCAACATGTTCACCTCGCCGAGAAGCTTTGATTCGACCTCGCGGGCCTATCAATCTCTGAATCACAAGATTACTCTTCACTTCACCAACGTCAACAAGCTCGCAGCGCCGTATTTGACCTCGTTCTTACCAAGTCGAGCTCGGTTTGTTTACAATTCACTTCGCGATTTTAGATTCGCCACAAGCAGCTCGCAGCTCGGCGTCGTGAGCTCCGGTGAAGTAAATTCGATCTGGATCTACCTCACAAGCGTCTCCCAAGTCGATCTGGATCTAGCCGTAGGATGAGATCAACCTCGCAACCGCTGTTTCGGCCTTGTAATCTTAAGCAAATCAAATTGAGCACCTCGCTCCGCCGCGCTACGACAAACAAACTCGAATCGGACCACCTCGCCAATCTTCATCTCGGCGTTTATGTGCCAAAGAGCTTCATCTCGCTCACTTGTCGTAATCCATTTCCTCTTCACTTTGGGACCTCGCTACGTCAAAAAGACGGTCTCAATGGCACTTTGTCAATCAGGAGCGGCAAGACAAATCGTTTCAACCTCGCTCAAATCAATTACAAAATCAAGAAAGCACCTCGTCAACATCTTCTTGTAATTGGACATCTTCGACATTCTCCACGGCTATTCACACGAGCAACAAAGCTCTTCCGACCCGTCGTGACGGCTCGTCCACCACTTTGCGAGCTTCTCACAAATTGATCTGTGTCTTGTCTCGCGATTCAACAAGTCACTTTGCAAAATATGAACTCGACAGCTCTTTTTGCTTCTAATCGACCTCGCAAGCATGGCACGAGCACCTCGCCGAAGCGAAGGACTTCACCTCGTCTCCATGATCTCTCTCCAACCACTCTGCTAGCTCGCAGAATCTCTCTCTACCTTGCAATCTCTAAAATTCAATCTTGTCGCTCCGCGACTCGACTGAGTAAACTCGCCTAACTCGCTGCTATCTTTTTCTTTTCATTTCGCAGAGATTGTCATACAAGATACGAGCTACCAGCCTCACTAAATCATCAAATGAGCTCGCGGCCTCGTCGCTCTCTCCATCAAATGAGCTCGCGGCCTCGCCGCTCTCTTGTCATCAAATGAGCTCGCGGCCTCGCCGCTCTCTCTCCATCAAATGAGTCGCGGCCTCGTCGCTCTCTCTCCATCAAATGAGCTCGCGGCCTTGCCGCTCTCTCGTCATCAAATGAGCTCGCTGCCTCGCCGCTCTCTCTTCATCAAATGAGTCGCGGCCTCGCCGCTCTCTCTCCATCAAATGAGCTCACGGCCTCGCTGCTCTCTCGTCATCAAATGAGCTCGCGGCCTCGCCGCTCTCTCTTCATCAAATGAGCTCGCGGCCTCGCCGCTCTCTCTCCATCAAATGAGTCGCGGCCTCGCCGCTCTCTCTCCATCAAATGAGCTCGCGGCCTCGCCGCTCTCTCGTCATCAAATGAGCTCGCGGCCTCACCGCTCTCTCTTCATCAAATGAGCTCGCGGCCTCGCCGCTCTCTCTTCATCAAATTAGCTCGCGGCCTCATCGCTCTCTCCGTTCTTGAACTGTTCTTATTAATTAGCTAACTGAGAGCTGTTTTATCTTATTACATTTCAATATTTCGGATCCCCATCTAATGAGCTCGCGGCCTCGTCGCTCTCTCCATCTAATGAGCTCGCGGACTCGTCGCTCTCTCCATCAAATGAGCTCGCGGCCTCGTCGCTCTCTCCGTCAGATGAGCTCGCGGCCTCGCCGCTCTCTCTTCATCAAATGATCTCGCGGCCTTGCCGCTCTCTCCATCAAATGAGCTCGCGGCCTCGTCGCTCTCTCCGTCAGATGAGCTTGCGACCTCGCCGCTCTCTCTTCATCAAACGAGCTCGCGGCCTCGTCGCTCTCTTCATCAAATGAATTCGCGGCCTCGTCGCTCTCTCCATCAAATGAGCTCGCGGCCTCGCAGCGTCTCGCCAACCACGATACTTACTCGAGGTAACAAGAACTACGAATGGCTTGATCCCTGTCAAGGGTACGTAGGCAGCCTTTTCATAAGGCACAGCTATAAAATCTATTATTTCTTTTATTATCGAGTTTAACTTTTCAGCTAAGGGGCGACTCGATCCCTATTCAAAAAAGGGGGGGAGTGAGTCTGTATATCCATACTCCCAAACTCGATGTAATAAACTAAGGTTGGTAAGAATCGATCAACTCGCAAACGACTTAAACGTCTACACGCGGCAGCTCGCAAACGACTTAAACGTCTACACGCGGCAGCTCGCAAACGACGTAAACGTCTACACGCGACAGCTCGCAAATGACGTAAATGTCTACACGCGACAGCTCGCAAACGACTTAAACATCTACACGCGACAGCTCACAAACGACTTAACTCAAGGGGGAGTGTTATAAATCATAGTGGATTGTCATAACCAAGTTCTGGCCCATTACGGCCCATCTACACTTAGTATTAGGAGCCCTTTTATGTATTCCTTGTTGAACAAGGATTTCCTTATTATGTATTTCCTTTTAGGAAAATGAAACTTCCTTTTAGGAAAATGAAACTTCATTTTTCTCTTATGTATTGATCCTTGTATAAAGGATCCTTTGATGAATGAAATAAGACACGAAATCCCCTTTTCTTTCTCTTGATTCACAACATAAACCCTCATTTACTTAATTCTTAAACGGCATGTTATGAAAGTAAACGTTTGTTTTTCTAGTAGATTATGTAAAATTTGTGATATCATTTCAAAATATATGTCCATAGACAAGATATTTTCTTGTCAATTTATAGATTCTATAATATTTGCCATTCATACGATACATTATCATTTTTTATATACGTTCCCTCTGTCCTACGCACTTTAAAGTTTTCACATACCCCGAACAAACACCCCAAGAATCAAAGCATAGAAAAATAATTCTCAATTTGTACGAATCTAGACAATACGTCATGGGCAAATTGCTGTTTTTAACCCAAAATTTCATTTTTTCAAAAAAACTAAACCAAAACTTGAATCAAATGCAGCTCTAACCTATCGGGCGTGGAAAATTACAGTTACCCCCATATGACCAAACAAAAAACGCGAAACCGATATTACCATTTTAACCTTCGGGCGTGTCAGACTTCTTTAGAGGTCTGATATTCGACTCTAACAAAAGTCTGATACTGATTAAATTAGTAAATTTAAATTATAAAATAAAATAAAAATATTTGTTAGCAATTGTTTGGACAAAAATTAAATATTGACGATGTCGATGTTTAGAAATTAAAATTTCATAAAATTGAATCAAATTAAACATGTTAGTTAATTATGTCTATACCTTAAAAATATCAGACTTTTCCGAGAAGTCTGACGCTTAATTAACTAGTAAATTTAAATTTAAAAATTGTAAAAAATTATTTTCTTAAAATTGCTTGTACATAAATTAAATAGAGACGATTTTTGAAGTATTAAAATTAAATTTCGTGATATCAAATCACATTGAATACATATAAGGTAAAGTATGTTGTAAACCTCAAAACATGCTTTGAAATGTAAGACACATGTAAGAAACATTTACCTATAACTTTAGGGTTTAGATTCATGGATTAACAAATTTACTTTTGAAATGTTAAATTTGCACATATGTGTTGTAAGGTGCATATATTTAACGAATTTGATGCTTCCTATATGTTTGTTTTTAATATTTTCACTTATAAGTACAAAATATTAGATTTAGGGGTTATCAGACTTCTCGGAGAAGTCTGACAGATTAAAATATTAGTAAAAACTCATAGAAAAAGCAGGAATATTGCCGCCCAAAATTAAAAATATTAGTAAAAAGTCCTAGAAAAAAGCGGGAATATTGCCGCCCAAAATTTCAGACTTCTATGTGAAGTCTGACGTTTTAAAAATAATTGAAAATATCAGGAATTAAAATATTAGTAAAAAGCCCTAGAAAATAGCGGGAATATTGCCGCCCAAATCATAGAAGTCTGATGTTTTTTTTAACCGCAAATTAGGACACATTTAAAAGGGTTTTTTAATCCAATTTTCGATGGCTGCCTCCACTACTTTCTACTACCCAATCCCTAAAAGCCTCCTTCTTTCTCCCCCTCAATGTCACAAACAAAACCCTAATTTCATCTCTTGCTCCACCAAACCCATTTGCCCTCCTCCTCATCCTTCGTCTTCTTCTTCTTCTTCGTCTTCTCTAAACCATCGAAGCCAAAATCAGAATCTGCGTTTACCCACTTTTAAAGATTCGTCTTCTCTCTCTCTCTCGGAGATACCGAACCGACATCTCTTTCTCTCCTTCTCGAATACCTCGCCGCCGAAGTAAGTTTATCTCCGATCTCTGTTTATCGTCAGATCTGAATATTTGAAACGATTTAATCAATTTCTGATTCGATTTTTTTTTAATTTTGAATTCAGGTTCTGGAGCTTGCTGGTAATGCTGCGAGAGACAAAAAGAAGACAAGGATAATTCCGAGGCATCTTCTACTTGCGATTAGGAACGATGAAGAATTGGGAAAGCTTCTAAGTGGAGTTACGATTGCTCACGGTGGTGTTTTGCCGAACATTAACTCTGTTCTTTTACCTAAGAAGACTGGTAAAGTGACTGATTTTCGCCGTCTCCTTTTCTCTCTCTCGATTTGGATTTGCAGAAGAAGGTGGTCTCCTTCGTCACCGACCATATCTTCTTTCCGGTGAGCCATCTCCGGCGTCTCCACCTCTCCTTCGTTCTCCGGCGATGAAACCCGCGAAGACTCCCCCAACCGGTGCCGTTGCGACCCCCAGGTGGAGATCCGATTAACGCCAACCTACATCGGTTCTTTCCAAGCTAAGATTGGCGAAGATCTGTTCATTCATCGGAGATACGGCTCAGTACCCTTTGTCCAAGGCGGAGATCCGTGACTCCCGGTGGATCTCGAACCCAACCAACGGTGGTCAAGGTTTGTGGTTGGTCGTCGGCTTAGACGATGTGGTGAAGCACTCGGCTAGCTTTGTTGTTTGATTTAGTATTTCCTTGTCTCTCAGTGGCTGATTTCGTTTATTCATTTTTTTCTGTTTGCAGATTCATGGAAAGATATGTTTTCCGTGTCTCTTGTGATAATTTGAAGTGGGTTCATCGAAAGATTCAATATCTTGTTTGGTGGGTTTGTATGTTTTTATGGTTGAGGTTTTGAGTTGATCTTGATTGTTAATCATCTGTCTGAGTTTAAATGTTGTGTTTTGCTGTCTTCATTTTAGTGCCATTGACCATGAGATGGCGGAATACTCGACTGAGAATCCGCTCCAGTACAGAACTCGCGAGATGACATCCCGGGCTGGTGGACACATCCCACGGAACATGTCCACTCCGGTATTGCCTCTAAATTTATATAGCGCGCTTTATCCGCTGAGGATGTATAAGAAAACTTTTTGAAAAAGTTTTAGATCGTCATTATGATCAGTAATGACGAGTTGTCGCGTGTAGACGTTAAAGTCGTTTAGCGAGCTTGTCGCGTGTAGACGTTAACATTGTTTAGCGAGCTTGTCGCGTGTAGACGTTAACATCGTTTAGCGATTATTGCGTTTAGACCGGAGTCGTTTTGCGAGTCGAACGAGTCGTAGTAAGAAATTTTACAAACTTACCTTATTGCGAATTGATTATTGCGTTTAGACCGGAGTCGTTTTGCGAGTAGAACGGATCGTAATAAGATATGTTTAGAAAACTTACCCTATCGCAAATCGATTATTGCGTTTAGACCGGAGTCGTTTTGCGAGTAGAACGGATCGTAATAAGATATGTTTAAAAAACTTACCTTATCGCGAATCGATTATTGCGTTTAGACCGGAGTCGTTTTGCGAGTAGAACGGATCGTAATAAGATGTTTAAAAAACTTACCTTATCGCGAATCGATTATTGCGTTTAGACCGGAGTCGTTTTGCGAGTAGAACGGATCGTAATAAGATATGTTTAAAAAACTTACCTTATCGCGAATCGATTATTGCGTTTAGACCGTAGTCGTATTGCGAGTCGAACGAACCTTTTGCGAGTGGGAGTACGACTGTGAGTGGGAGTATGAATATACGGACCCACTCCCCCTTTTCGAGGAGGCATACGAACTCGTCATGAAACGAGCTGCTCACGTACCTTATGGAGGGATCGAGTCGCCCCTTATCTGAAGAGTTAAACGCGATAATAAAAGAAGAAAAATAGATTTTATAGGTTTTATCGCTGTGCCTTGTGAAAAGGCTGCCTACGTACCCTTGAAAGGGATCAAGCCATTCGTAGTTCTTAATACCTCGAATAAGGATCATTGTCATAGAGATGCTGCGAGGCTGCGAGCTAATCTGACGAAGAGAGAAGGTGAGCGGCGAGGCCGCGAACTCATTAGATATGAATATAATGCTAAAGCAAACTTATGATTCTGAACTATTTATGAAGACTAGAGAGCGACGAGGCCGCGAGCTCATCTGTTTTGCCGTTCGTATTTTGCGATAATCTTTTCGCGATTAAAAGCATGAGGTAGGATTCGACTTGGGCGAGGTCTACTTCCATATGCTTAGGAGCGCTTATGACGTCGACTGTGCTTCCAGTCAATGTCATCAATCTCCTGATCCTCGACCTGCAAAATATCACAAACCTTTCTCTTCGAGCCGCCTAGGCTTTCACCTCCTCTTGCATCGTCGACTTGCCCGAGCTGAAAATCGTTAACGTTGATATTCCCTCCGAGCTGGCCGGCGGCCAAGTTTGCTGCGAGTCGCATACCGAGCATTCTGCAATTGGCCGTTGAATGTCCGCTCAGTTTGTGAAAGTCGCAAAAAGCCGACTCGTCATACTGCGAGTTCCTTGTCCTCGTGCTTCCATTAGCGCGACCTGGAGCATCTCTTGCGCGACCTCGCCCACTTCCTCGACTGTAACCGGGCGAGTCCACTTCCTCGTGCTTCCATATTGTTTCAAGAACGCTTGGGAGAGCTGCGCGAAGCTGTCGATCGAGTTGCTCTTCATTCCCGTAAACCAGTAGAGAGCTTCCACTTTGAGGTGCTCCACGAAGAGAAGGCAGCAACCAGTGTCGATTTCGTCGAGTCGGAAATCGGCTCGCCCCATAGCGATGGAGAAAGCCCTAATGTGCTCCGTGGGGTCGCCTTTTCCGCCATAAATAGGAAGCTTGAGCTTCCCCGGATTGGACAGACGTGTCTTGGTTATTCGCTCGGTGAAGGGAGTAATGCGGGCTTCTTCAAGGACACGGTCGATTTCCGGCGCCTTGCTCGTCGCGCGATGTACTTGCGATCTCATTTCTTTGAGGTCGCAGGAATTTTGTAGTAAGACGGCTTTGAGCTCGTCCATTTCACTTTGCTGTGCGGCGATAACTCCGCGATTGGTTGGGGACTCGGCCTGCTCCACGCATCGTGCGTTCTCCGTGATTTCGCTTTCTTCGCGACCCCGGGCACGGTTGATCCGTTGAGTGTGTCGTGGCGCTTCGAATTCGCGTTCCTCTAGATCTCCAGCGATCTCGACTACACCGTCAGTTGTGCTTGCCAGAAGGACGGCCCCTTCTCTGAGAAGTGTTGGCGTTTGATCTTCGCGAGCATGTCGAGCCGGGCTGAAGCTGAGAGTGGTCTGGGTGATGCGAGGCGAGGCACGATGAGGAAGTCCTTGAGACTGGCGAGCTGTCGACATGGCTTTGATTTTAGCGGCTATGTCGCTGTTGATTGTCTCCTGGTTCTGCGACTGCTTGAGCAGCTGCTCGAGCATCGCTTTGAGCTGATTGAAAGCTTCCGGTGTGGCCGGGTCGGCCGAGCTGGTAGTTGCGACGGGCTGGTTTCCCGCTGGGGCGGGTCTGTCGAGTGTTGTGTCCTCCAATGCGGATTGGCCGATTACGCTGGTTTGCCCATCTACAATGGGCTCGCCCGAACCCGAAATACCGTCGGCTTCAGGAGATTGCGGGTTCGTTGTTGACATTTTGCGAGTTTGTCTAAGTGTTCGCTGCGTGTATGAAGCTAGTTGCGAGTAGCCCCCTCCTAGCGCCAAATTGTGCGTGCTGGATTTTGCACAATAGAATTTGTGAAGATTCGTTCGAAATAGAGCTTCTTTTAGGGTTTCGAACACAAAGACTAAGTAAGAATTAGGGTTCTTATTCTCTCAAGATCAGAGCTCGCGAATAGTGTTTTATAAGAGATTTCGGATTGTTACAAAATTTTCAGATTAAGGGGGATCCCTCTCATAAATGAAGGTACAAGTCTATTTATAGGAAAAAACCAAGTGGTGTGAATAGTTCCGGTCGAGCTGAACAGTGGCGGTTGGGACGGTTTGAACAGTTCCGGTCGAGACGGTTGTGACGGTCGTGAACAGTAACGGGCCGTTAATGGACTATCTTCTGGACTCGCTCGTTAATGGGCCTTCCGCCATCTGGGCTCGCCCGTTGGCCGATTTGACGTCTGCTTAGTCGATTTGGCCTATCGATTCTTCTAGGGGAGTTTTGACCCCTACAAAGATGTACTCAAACTATCCATACATATATATAGATTAATTTATGTTTTGAATCTTTCAGATATATGTTCAATTCTCGGTTCCGGTTTTTTCGGTTCTAGAAAAAAATCCTGGTTATTATGTTTTTTTTCATATTTGTTTTTCTAACTATTCAATTCCGAACCTCATACTTTGTTGTCTACACTAGTCTACACTATACACCCCTAGGGGTCCGCTAATCCTGTGTAGAGATTATTGTTTGATTTTGTGGCCTTTATGTTAAAGAATATTACAAACCAACCTCAAACTTTCCGGCCTTTAAGTTGACATTTTAATTTTATAGGGAAAAGTAAAAAAACAATTCAGTCAAATTAATGGATGACTTTGTAAATAACTCTAATTCAGAGAACGAAAGAGTAAAAAGGAAATTATAATCCAATTGAAGGTGAACAAGAACTAGGGGTCCTCTTCTTTCTCAAACCTCGTCGCACTTAGAATTGAACCTTGACGATTGCATAACCATGGCGACTGCTTCAAGTACTGATTCATTAAAAGAAATGGAAAAATGAACCCAATTACACAAAGTCATGGTATGACAGAGGTGCAAAGACCTATCAAGCCGAAAAATACCGGAAAGGAGCTTGTCAAAAGTATTGATATGAATGTTTATTTGGTCTTTAGCTTAACAGTTGATTTCTCTGATGGAAAATACTTTTGAATTTGTTACATTCTCTAACTTGGCTTGGCTGATTTTTGAAGTTGTGGTGCAATAACGCATGATGCGAAAGCATGTACGGAGAGACCTCGTCAGGTTGGAGCAAAATTCACAAACAAGAACATTGCTCCTGATGAGAAAATCGAGAGTTTTGAACTCGACTATGATGGCAAGAGGGATCGTTGGAATGGTTATGATCCTTCAATCCACAATCGTGTGACAGAGCTTTTTGAAGCAAAAGAGGAGGCACGAATGATGCAGCCAGATATTTGGAATATTTCCAAATATCATAATTATCTATTTAATTAGTAATATTTCTATTTTAATGTTTATCTTCTAGAATATTCTAAAGAATATTAGGGTTTTATGCTTTCTTATAAATAGCCTATTATGGCCTCCTTTTGTATGCAGTTTATGATTTGATTAATAGAAAGTTTTGCTTTTGAGAGAGATTATTCTCTATCCCTTGGTAAGAAGCAGGTCCCAAGAGAGATTCATTGAATCCTTGGTTGAGCTGGCAGGTCCCAAGCGAGGATTCCCTTGAATCCCTTGGTTGAGCTATTTATCGTTACTTCCGCTCCATCAGTTGGTATCAGAGCAGAGCAGCAACTGAAGGAGCAGCAACTTAAGAAACTAGAGGAAAAAAACAATAACCAAGACATTGATGGGGACGAAGAAGAAGATGACGACTTAAGAGTCGATGAAGCCAAGGTTGATGAGAGCAAGCAAATGGACTTTGCAAAGGTTCAAAAGCGTGTTCGAACAACTGGTGGTGGTAGCACAGGAACTGTAAGGTATGGACTACTCATTAGCTTTCATCTACAATTACATGTCGCACTATTGGTGTTGTAACGTTTTTCTTGATTTTAGGAATCTGCGTATCAGAGAAGACACAGCAAAATACCTATTGAACCTTGATGTCAACTCGGCTCATTATGACCCTAAAACTCGATCAATGCGCGAAGACCCGCTTCCAGATGTAGACCCAAACGATAAATTTTATTTGGTTAGTTCATGTGATTCATCATTTATAGTTAGTTATCTTCATTTTTTTTTATAGTAATGAATACTAACCTATTCTTTTATTATCATCTATCTTAGGGAGATAATCAATATAGAAACAGTGGCGAAGCTGAAGAGTTCAAAGATATGAACATCCACTCATGGGAAGCATTTGACAAGGGACATGACACGCATATGCAAGCGGCTCCATCCCAAGCTGAATTGGTCTACAAGAACTTTAAGTTTGCAAAGGACAAGCTAAAGTCTGAAACAAAGGACAAGATCATGGAAAAGTACGGGAATGGGGCTACAAAAGACGAAATTCCACTGGAGCTTTTGCTTGGACAAAGAACAAGTTGAGTATGACCAAGCTGGGAGGATTATAAAGGGACAGGTATAGTTTTTGATTGTTTCCTTCTCGAGTTGCATTGATCTTATAGATATAAGAATGGCTTTTAATAATGTTTGTTGTGTATATACAGGAGGTGATATTGCCAAAGAGCAAATATGAAGAAGATGTTTATGTGAACAATCACATTAGTGTTTGGGGATCGCACTGGAAAGATCATCAATGGGGATATACATGTTGTCATCAGACCATTCGTAACAGTTATTGCACAGGTTCTGCTGGAATTGAAGCTACAAAACTCTGTCACTAGGAAGCTAAGTATTATGGCTCTTTTGAAATATTGGAAACTTTGAAATATTCAACTTGCAAATCAATATATCCAAAAATTATGCTTCTATGCAACGTATGACACACTAGAAGATCCAAAAATTGTAGCCGCTTATGACACTACAATGATGATTAATCTCCATCGAATGATATACATTATTATCAATCATGGATATTAGTATAGAAGAACTTCTGGCAATACATAATACTTAAATTGTTCATCTTTCTCACACAAATTTAAAAACAAAACCTAACCTATCAACCACTATCCTTAAGTACTAGACAAAAACTGCAAACTTACATATACCTTTTAACGTAAAAAGAAACAATAATTCAAATGTGATCACCATCGTTCAATTTATTACATAATTAGCCAGCTTAGGATACTAAGATAAGATTACATTTCTAGTAATGTAATTGACTTGTAGTCTTGTAGAAATAATGCAAATTAATGTATATTCATATACTCCCACCTCTTTTACTTGACTTCCTCGCGAAAATCAAACAAAGCAAACTTCTCTTAAACAGTTTCACTTGTAATATCTAAGTCTTAACAAAAGCAGACTTCTTTCAAAAAAAGTTGCATTTACATCCTCCGTAGATAAATCTAAGTCTTACTAGAAACAAACATTCAACCTCGTTGCTGGCCACATCGACGGTCTACTTCACAAACTTTAGATCTAACTTAAAATGTTTGATTGAAGCTTACTGTTACACCATGGATTTGGCCCAAGGCAAAATTCCTCTCACAGCCCATCAAGTAGGAAGGCCCAACTCATTATTTTATTAACTATGCTTGGTTACTTTAAATCCTTGTATAGTTACTTTATGCTCATGAAGGGTTACTTTATGCACATATGGTTAAAATGAAACCATAGGTATCAAAAGCCCTAATCTCAATGTACTATATATAGTTGTGCCATCATTTGTGCACAACTAAGGAAAAATAGACTACACCTTTTTAATCAAATACTCTTTATTCCTCCGAGTGCACTTGTTCTCTCAAGAACACGCTTTTCCCACTCGATTACTGTTCATCCGAGCATACCCTTTGACTCTCATCAAGGCTTTCCTTCTTCCATTTATCAAAGTTTCCCCGAACCTATTACAAATTTAATGTCGATCTCAATCTGAGCATCAACATTTGGCGCGCCAGGTAGGGGGCTTATCATCTCTTAAGAGGATATCTTTTCACGCGATTATGGATCTAAACAAGGAAGCTAGTATGAGAACACTCTCCTCGGGAACAAGTGCTCAGGGTATTAACACTCTGGTGGCCCAACGAGCAACTCTTTTTCCCGAACAGAGTAAAACCGACACGCATAATCCCAGAGGAATCCAAATGATCATGGGGGGATTCGGCTCAACTCATAGTTCGGTCAGATCCCTCAAAAAGCATGAGAAGATAGCGAGAGCCAGCCAAGTCCACCTCGCGAGAAGTAAGACGGACATGCCGATCATCTTCAGCGAGGATGATACCGAGCACATCATCATGCCCCACAACGACCCACTCGTGGTCACTCTAAAAATCGATGATTTTGAGGTGAGCAGAATCCTAATCGACACTGGGAGTTCTGTCAACCTAATCTTCAAAGAAACCCTGGAGAAAATGGGGATCCCAGTAGATCGGATCAAGCCAGGCTGCCAACCCTTGACAAGCTTCGACGGCGTAACCACCATGGCGGTCGGATCGATCAAGTTAACAGTGTACTCGGGCGATACCTCCCGAGATACAAAGTTCATGATCGTAGATACACCAGCTATATACAACGCGATCGTAGGGACCCCTTGGTTATTCTCTCTCCGAGCAATAGCCTCGGTCTACCACCAATGCGTAAAATTCCCGACCGCGACAAGAGTTTTCACTATCCGAGGAAGCCAAAAGATGGCCCGTACATGTTTCATCGCCGAGAAGCATTTACGAATGTCTAATTTCTGTGTCAATCCCATCGATGAAGTCAACTCTCCCGAGCCCAAGCAGGAGTCTACCACCCAGGTGTGCATCGATCAGTCACATCCTGCTCGCAAGATAAGTATTGGATCTGAGCTCGATGCATCCATCCGAGCTGAGCTGATTAGCTTCCTGGCCAAGAACGTCAACACTTTCGCCTGGAAGATGGACGATATGAAGGGCATCAGCCCGAGTGTCACAAGTCACGAACTCAATGTCGACCCGACATACAAGCCTATCAAACAAAAGCGAAGGAAGCTCGGACCCGAGCGGGCCAAGGCCGTGAACGACGAGGTAGCCAAACTCTTGGAAGCTGGATCTATAGCAGAAGTTCAGTACCCCGAGTGGCTGGCCAACCCTGTCGTCGTTAAAAAGAAGAATGGCAAGTGGAGGGTTTGCGTAGACTTCACCGACCTGAACAAGGCATGCCCCAAAGACAGCTTCCCGCTTCCTCACATCGATCGAGTGGTCGAGGCCACGGCAGGCAACGAGCTGCTCTCTTTTATGGACGCATTCTCGGGTTACAATCAGATCGCAATGTACCCCGACGACCGCGAAAAGACCGCATTCATCACTGATCGAGGGACGTATTGCTACCGAGTCATGCCCTTCGGCCTAAAGAACGCGGGAGCGACCTACCAGCGTTTGGTCAACAAAATGTTTGCTGATCAACTGGGCGACACCATGGAGGTCTATATCGATGACATGCTGGTGAAGTCCTCAAAGGCAACCGACCACGTCGGCCACCTCGAGGATTGCTTCAAAATACTAAACCTCTACGGGATGAAGCTTAACCCAGCAAAGTGCACATTCGGGGTTACCTCCGGAGAGTTCCTCGGTTACATCGTAACCAAGCGAGGAATCAAAGCAAACCCCAAGCAGATCTCGGCAATCAGGGACCTTCCTTCCCCGAGGAACAAAAGGGAAGTCCAACGCTTAACCGGTCGGATTGCCGCATTAAACCGCTTCATTTCCCGTTCGACTGATCGAAGTCTACCTTTCTATCAACTCTTGCGAGGGAACAAGGAGTTCATCTGGGACGATGCCTGCGAGAAAGCGTTCAAGGACCTGAAGTCGTACCTGACAACGCCCCCAGTCCTAGCCAAGCCCAAGCCAGGGGAAACCTTATACCTCTATGTATCGGTAACGGACACGGCCGTGAGTGGGGTTCTCATCCGAGAAGATCGGGGAGACCAAAAACCTATCTTCTACGTCAGCAAATCTCTCGACGGCGCTGAATCACGATACCCCATCTTGGAAAAGTTGGCTCTCGCCGTGATCATGTCATCTCGGAAATTACGCCCTTATTTCCAATCCCATACCATCGCAGTCATGTCTTCCCAACCGCTCCGCACAATTCTGCACAGTCCGAGCCAGTCCGGACGCATGGCAAAGTGGGCAATTGAACTCAGCGAGTATGACATCGAGTTCAGGAACCGGACCAGCGCCAAGTCGCAAGTCCTGGCTGATTTCATCACCAAGTTGCCCCCCGATAAGGGTGTGTCCGAACCGTCTAAAGCCGAGTGGACCCTTTATATCGACGGATCCGTATCGCGAGAAGGCGTGGGAATAGGAATCCGCCTTATCTCGCCCACTGAGGAGGCTCTCGATCAATCGTTCCGACTGGATTTCCTTGCCACAAACAACGAAGCCGAGTGGGAAGCCCTCATCCATGAGATACGACTTGCCGAAGCAGTCGGAGCACGAATAATCCACGCCTACAGCGACTCCCAGCTTGTAACGAACCAACTCAATGGCGATTACGACACAAGGAGCGAGCGGATGGAGGCGTACAAGAAAGTAACCGAGGACATGATCCTCGGGAGCTTGGATAGCTTCCGAATCACCCAAATCCCCTGAGCGGAAAATGCCGACGCAGACGCGCTCGCCACGCTCGCTTCATGCTCAAGGTCCAAAGCGAGTCGCACCATCCCAATGGGGATCATCTCGGATCCTAGCATATCTCTACCAAAAGGCAACAGCAGGGTTATGGCCATCGCCGACGACGATGACGAAGGGCCTCAGTCCCCGGAAAGGAGCTCGCCTTCGGTTTCGAAACCTGCCTCCGACTGGAGGAAGGATATCATCGCGTACATCAAGCAAGGCGAGGTACCTACCAACAAATGGGCCGCCCGCAGGCTTCGAACCAAAGCAGCTCATTATGTGATGATCGAGAACAAGCTTTACCGATGGAGTGCAGCCGGAGCACTGCTAAGCTGCATCGCCAACGAAGAAATTGAAGCAGTAATAACTGAGTCCCACGAAGGGGGAGGCGGAAACCACTCGGGCTCTCGCACGCTCGCCCTAAAAATAAAAAAACTGGGCTATTTCTGGCCGACCATGCTCAAGGATTGCGCCGACTATGTCCGCTGTTGCGAGAAATGTCAACGCCACGGACCAATGATCAACTCACCAAGTGAGCCGCTTACAACCGCTACGATGGCCTACCCGTTTATGCGATGGGCAATGGACATCATCGGCCCTTTCCCAGTATCGAGACAAAAGCGGTTCGTCATCGTGATAACCGATTATTTCACAAAGTGGGTCGAAGCCGAGGCATACGCGACAATCCGAGCAAACGATGTTCAAAACTTCGTTTGGAAATTCCTCATATGCCGACACGGACTCCCATACGAGATTATCGCAGACAACGGGTCTCAATTCATCTCTAAGATATTCGAAGACTTTTGCGCCAAATGGGCTATCCGTTTCAACAAGTCCACGCCAAGAAACCCGCAGGGGAACGGCCAGGCCGAAGCCACGAACAAGGCCATCATATCCGAACTCAAAAAGCGCCTCGACGATAAGAAGGGACTCTGGTCGGACAAACTTGACGGAGTCTTGTGGTCACTTCGAACGACTCCCAGGGAGTCAACGAAGAGAACGCCTTTCTCGCTCGCCTACGGACTCGAGGCAATGGCCCAAGCCGAAGCCTGCGTACATAGCCTTCGTCGGGAAGTCATGCCTAGCAACCCCGACCATAATGACCAGATGCTCCTCGATAATTTGGATTACGTCGAGGAGGAGCGTGACGCTGCACTCCTCCGAATCCAAAACTACCAGCAACTGGCGGCCCGATACTACAACATGCGGGTCCGAAGACGGGACTTTGCCATCGGTGACCTCGTATTACGCAAGGTATACGAGAACACTAAGGAGCAAAATGCTGGGAAACTCGGAGCCAACTGGGAGGGTCCGTATCAAGTCTACGACATCATTCGCCCGGGCGTATATCGAATAATGACGATGAGCGGAGAAGCCCTCGAGCGATCATGGAACGCAGCGATGCTCAAACGCTACGACCGTTTTGACAGGATCCGAGCCTACCCGATACAGCGATACATCACTTAATGAACCAGCCCGACTTCGGGTTCGCTCGATACGTCGCAAAAAAAAAAAAAAAAAAAAAAAAAAAAAAAAAAAAAAACTAAGCATCGTATGCTTCTACTCGTTTCCGAACGACTCGCTCATCTCCGGATGACTTATCTAGCTTTTACTTGTAATATGAACTACGTTTGGCTTGATCCCTATTTAACGGGTACGTAGGCAGCTTCCTCGGAAGTCCAGCTATAATCAATAAAAAGCTTCCGAGCTCATTTACATCGATCCGTTCGATTTCTAAAAGCTTCCGAGCTCATTTACATCGATCCGTTCGATTTCTAAAAGCTTCCGAGCTCATTTACATCGATCCGTTCGATTTCTAAAAGCTTCCGAGCTCATTTACATCGATCCGTTCGATTTCTAAAAAGCTTCCGAGCTCATTTACATCGATCCGTTCGATTTCTAAAAGCTTCCGAGCTTATTTACACCGATCCGTTCGCATTCTCAAAAAGCTCCGTGCTCCACAATCGATTCCGCACAGTTTTGTCAATAGAGCCTTTCCGTATATGTTCTGTTTTCTCATATATATTTATATTATTCTCAGAAGAACTGAACAAATCAAATGCCAGGAACGGGTATACAAAGTCGAGGAGTTTCGGTCAACAATGTAAACCAAAAACAAACAATATAACCAACTACATATCATAATCAATTGATTAGACTCTCTGTTTATTTGTATGAATTACTACTTGTTATAATCTAATCATTAGTAATATCAATAATGTACATTGCACAAAAGGAAAACAAGCTAATAATGCAGCAACCGCCGATTCCAAAGAAACGCGCTTCAAGATTATCAATCATACAAGGGTTATTCACCGTTTACGTACGTCTCTTCGTCGTTTCCATATTCTTAAACGTCCTAGCTCTCGTTCTCGCGTCCATGGGATATTTCGCTTACGCTAGAAACAGAGCAGCTCTGTTTTAGATCGCCAACATTCTTGCCCTAACTCTTTGTAGAAGCGAAGCCTTTTTGAGACTCGTATTTTACCTAACCGTCAAGCTCCTTGGTCACTCCTTTATCCCTCTTCAAATCAAAATCGCGGTAACATCGCTATTACAAAGCCTCGGCGGTATTCACAGCGGTTGCGGCGTTTCTTCAATCGCGTGGCTCGTCCACGCATTAGTTCTCACTCTTAAAGACAGAGACAACACTTCACATGCGATTATAGCGGTTGCTTCCGCGATTCTCGCCCTCCTCTGCCTCACTTCTTTAGCCGCGCTTCCTCTCGTTCGCCATTTACACCACAATGTTTTCGAACGCATCCATCGATTCGCCGGTTGGACCGCTTTAGGCCTTGTTTGGGCGTTTATAGTCCTAACAATCTCCTACGATCTGAAATTAAGATCCTACTCCGATAACCTCGGCTCGATACTGATCGAAACGCAAGAATTTTGGTTTACACTAACCATCACAATCGCTATTTTGTTCCCTTGGTTAACAGTGAGACACGTTCCGGTCAACGTGTCGTCTCCTTCAGGCCACGCGTCGTTGATCAAGTTCCGAGGAGGAGTGAAATCGGGGATTTTAGGTCGGATTAGTCTGTCGCCGTTATCGGAATGGCCTGCGTTTGGGATTATCTCCGATGGGAAAACATCGCCACATGATGTTAACTGGTGCTGTCGGAGATTTTACTGAGTCGTTAGTCTCAAAACCACCGACGCATTTATGGGTCCGCACGGTACACTTCGCTGGTTTACCCTATCTGGTTAACTTGTATGACAAGGTAGATAAAACTCTTTAAAAGTTATGTTTTTTTTTGTAATTAGTAACAGATTTAACCGTATTTTTGTTGGATTTTTGACGGGGTTTACGATGAAATATTTAACCTTACTCATTTATGATCGAAATTTTTATAGACAATTTCGCTGAAAAATTGAAAGAAAATTTGATCATATATCAAACATTTTAGATCTTTTTATCATCAGTTTAAATAATAACACTACCATTTATTTACACGTTAATACTATAAACAGTGATGAAAAGAAATTCAACCATTACCATTTTAGACATTAATATCATGAATATTATACTACTGAACTAACAATTTTTTTTCCTTTATTTTTACAGGTACTAGTTGTGGCTACGGGTTCGGGAATTGGTGTCTTTTTATCGTTTCTTATGCAAGAAAGTAAAGCCGAGGTCTATATGATTTGGGTGACTAAAGGATTAGATGATAATTTCGGATCAGAAATTGTGAATAGGATTAGAGATTATCCTCATCAAGAAAGGATCATAGTTCATGATACCGCGATTTTAGGACGACCAAATTTGTCGAAAATGAGCGTAGAAGCTTCAAAGAAGTTTGGAGCTCAAGTTGTGATTGTTACAAGTAATCCTGAAGGAAGTCGTGATGTTGTTAATGCTTGTAAAGCTTCTGGTGTCCCTGCTTTTGGTCCTACTTGGGATTCTTAGATTAATAAATTTGTTTTTTTTTGTTAATTTAATAATTTATTCTATGCGTTTTAAGAAAATGTAATATAATTTTTTTGTTGTTGTAAGAAATAAAATCAAATCAAGAGTTACGAGTTAATACTAGTATACTACGAAGTTAGACCTATTCATATATGTAAGGATACAATCATATCTCTCTTCTACATTCTCTGTAATATATGTGTGGAAATGAGCCAAAAATATCAAAGAAGTGTTGAGTAAAACTACGAATACTTTGAATATATGTGAAACAAATCGGGTCTCTCGCTTTTGATCAGTTCTTTTTCTTTTTGGTTTTTGTCAACTCAAGTCTATACAACTATAGGAGTTTATCAATTCAAAATCGAAATACATTGTTATTTTTTTATTCTTTTAAAAGCATAACTATTTTTTGTGTTTCCTTAGAAAATGGTCAGAAAATACATTGTTAGATCTGCTATTATATCCTTACCCAAAGATTTAGATGATTAATTTCCATCGAATGATACATTATTAGTAAATTATGGAATCTTCTGGCAATACGTAATACTTAAATTGTTCATCTTTCTCACACAAATTTAAAAACAAAACCTAACCTATCAACCATTATCCTTAAGTACTAGACAAAAATTGCAAACTTACCTATACCTTTTAACGTAAAAAGAAACAATAATTCACATGTGATCACCATCGATGAATTTATTACATAATTAGCCAACTTAGGATACTAAGATAATATTACATTTCTAGTAATGTAATTGACTTGTAGTCTTGTAGATATAATTAATGCAAATTAATGTGCCTGGATTATTTTGTCAACTTATTGGGTGAAAAATAAGGTCCCAAGATTTAATTCCATGTGAAGTACTTCTATTACGGGGGTCTCATTTGATGTTAATATTTACCCCCAAAAATAAATTATCCTTAAGAAAAAAATTACACATTAAAACATTGTCAAATATCTATAAGTTAACTTTGACAAAAAAAAAATGTCTATAAGTTAACAGTTAATCTACATTAACCTCTCTGTATTTGCTTATATAAACACACATTAATGCATGTTCAATGCAGATTTCACGGGATCTTATGTGGTGTTCTTATAATATAAAATTATTAAAACACACACTCTCTTTTCCTTTTAATCAACTTTATACCTTCTCTTTCATCCTTTTACTCAACTTTTATTAATTTTATATTTAAACACTCTCTTTTCCTTTTAAACACACTCTCCAAAAGATCCAATATTAGGTCTCTCTCTCTCCCATTTAAACACTCTCTCTTCCTTTTACTCAACTTTTATTAATTTTATATTTAAACATACACTCAATATACCCCACAAAACACTCTCTTTCTTCCTTTTACAACCATTTTAATAATTTTATATTATAAGAACACCTCATAAGATCCCAAAATGTCACCATTGAACATGCCCTAAGGTTACGTTCTAACCGTCCGATTTCTGGATTAAGCTCTAGTAACTCTTTATCCTTGTTGCTCCTAGTTCTGCGATTAGGCATACACCTGAAACACAGAAGAAAAAGAACAAGTAAAAGTTGTAAATAAAAACTAAAAAGAAATACTTAGACACAATTCTAGTAACTAAAATCGAATGGTAATTTCAACTCCCCGGTAACGGAGCCAAAATTTGATAAGGTCAAATTTACCCTGAGCTACTCTCTCAATTTAAGAGATCCTCGTAGTACTTAGGGATCGAATCCACAAGGAATTGAAGACACAATCGATTTTAGAATTCAAATTATGCTAAGCAAGTTATGATGTAATGTAATGCAAACAATTAAAATAAACAAGAGATGGTTTAGTTTCAAGTAAATCAATGAGACAAAAGCTAGGCGATGGGTAATTCTTCAGGTATAAATCGAAATCAAGGATTAAAATACTGCAGGGTTTGTTATGAACCGTTATAGAACTCAAACACGAATGTAAAGCCAATCAACTTCCGTTGCAGAGACTATCTATTCCTAAATCCCTAGATTCCAAATTCCTTTGCAAATCTATTGAATTCAAGCAAGCAATAAGTTCAGGTTTAATTGTTCACAGAATTCCTAAACCAAATTCCTTTGCATAGAGGTAATTCTGCTCATCTTAGACTAGTTCAAGTTATTAATAACACTTCTGCGTCTATTAAACAACCTAAGATCCATATTCCAGGTGATCAAGCTAGATCTAGCATTAGAAACAAATCTAGATGAAGAACCAAAAGATAAACCCTAACAGATTTATAATCCTAACAATTTCTCATCAAAACCCTAGAATTCCCCACAACCTAACAAGCAAACTACTCAGACATAGAGATAGATGAAATCATAATGACTGGATAATACTGCATTAAAAAGATAAAGATAGAGATACAAAAGGGTTCGATGCTTGAAAGTCTGAAATCTCTCAAAAGCTCTCCCTAAGCGATATCTCTTAAGGTCTCAATGAATAACTTCATCCTTATATAAAAACCTATGCTAAACTATATATACAAGAGGTAAAAGTCGGTTTGGGCCTAGAGAAAAACGTCTGGAAACTTTGGCCCGATAAGGATTTTCTTCATTAAACCCCCGTGTCGATCGACAGAGGGATTGCCTGTCGATCGACATAACACTCTCTGGAAAATCTTCTTGTCTCGCCAAAACCCGTGTCGATCGACAAGGAATGGTTGTGTCGATCGACGCTAGCTCTTCTGTTTGACTTTGACTTGATCTTTTCAGCTCTTTCCTCCTCGATACTCCAAAATGTTCCAAAAGCTTCCATTTGGCTCCAATCGATCATTTACTTGTAAAGACTCTAAAAACACCAAAAAGACTATACAAAAACGACTTATATCATGGTCAAAAACGGGTAAAAACCATGATATGTCAACTCCCCCAGACTTAAATCTTTGCTTGTCCTCAAGTGAAGACAAACTAGAGATAGATTCAAGGGAGGTATAAAAACCAAACTAACCTTTGTGAGCTGAATGCAATCCTTTAGGACCCCACATATGTAATACCAACAACCCTCATAAACAGATCAAAAACCAAGATGGTACTTCATGTACTTTGCCAAATACATAGCAATGCTACCATACTCAAGTTCCTATGTCTCAGCGACTCTATACCAGGGTCCAGAAATCTTACTAGAGGGAAAATGTCCGTCGCATAAGGGTTAAGGTTTTGGGCTTTGTAGTGGTGGTATGAAAGTGTTTAGGCTAACCTCAGTGATATGCTCAAATTAACCCTGAGCTACTCTCTCAAATTAAGAGATCGTAGTAATACTTAGGGATCGAATCCACAGGGAAAAGATTCACAGAATGAAATTTCATATTCAAATTATGCTAAGTAAATAATGTGTAGTGTAAATGCAAATAAGTAAAAGAAAGCAAACGATGGTTGTTGTTGTTTAATTCAATGAAACGAAGCGTTAGGCATCGGGTAATTCGCAGGCATGACTCTAAATTAAGCACTAAATTACTGTCGGGATATTTATTAAGTATTGTTCTTGAACTCAAACACTAATGTAAAGCTAATCAACTTCCGTT